>CM045040.1:19956333-19993833 GCA_024542945.1 allo-octoploid hybrid of Carassius auratus x Cyprinus carpio | reverse complement strand
CTGGAGTCGGACGGGAAGTTCCAGCTCATTTTCATGTAATGGAACACACCCCTAAAACAGCACTTTTTAGACCCGCTCCAAAAGAAAACACTTTTCAACATGTTATAATAAATTATCTGTATGGTATTTTGAGCTGAAACATCACAGGCACATTCAAGAGTGTCATAACTTTACTTAACATTGTATGTATATTTGAAAGTTTAAAATGTACTTTTTTTTTTTTTTTTTCATTTGCTGTTACTCTCAGCTGCGCTGTTGTACCAGTTCTATCAAAGTTAGCTGAAGTCAGCTGAAAGGTGTAAAATTTACTCACATTTTACATGAGAAACATCTGTCTTCCACCAGTTTGTCTATTACAGCCTTTCCCTGCCTCCCTCCTCAGATCAAAACCATTCAATGTTTTCAAATGGTTCTCAGTGGCTTGAGCACAGCTGTAACTTCGGCTGGTTATGCATCCTGTTAAAAAATAAATAAATAAATAAATACATAAAAATATTAAAAAAAAAGGCTATGAATAGTTTGTTTGAGTGAATCAAACACACAGTACAGCACAACCACTGTAGCACATGAACAGCTCTTAGCTGGATTATTTGAATTCGCAAATCATTTAAAAGGACTCACAAAGTCAGGAGTGGGGTTTATCAGGCCACCGAATCATTCACTGGACGAACTCAACTTGAACACTATTATATTAACCCTGGCAAAATATTTTGTAATTTCTTTCTAATATTAGCATATTCATGAACATTGGTGAATTGTTGGCGACTTTAATAGATGTTTTATTTAATCCACATTTATATTTTTATTTATTTGTTTGTTTGAAATAAACATAATAAAATCTTGTTCTCGATAAGTAGAAATGATAGATCAACTCCAAACTCAATGACATTTATAATGTGTTGATAATGCTTATTTTTTATCAGCAAGAATATTACTTTGTGTTCTCTCTGTGGAAATACAATTGTATCACGGTACATGAATGTAGGCTATCAGGTCATAAATCGAAAAGCACTATGGATGTTCTCTTGTTTTGCACCCCAGTGTTATGGTCTCTATGATAAAGGCGATGAAGATAATTCACAAAATAACTTTAATTATAATCCACACGAATACAAGGAAGTAACTCTGGGTAGCAGAAACACATGTAACACAAAACGATAACCTACATACTACTAAACAGGAAGAAGACTTTAAATAAGGCAGCTGATGAGGGGAAAACTGGTGGAGGGAGTTAACTAATAATGCTGAGCAAATAAATAAAAGTGAAAGTGAAGAAACTGAAGGTGACGTGACATACAGCCAAGTATGGTGACCCATACTCAGAATTCGTGCTCTGAACATAACATAATTTTCTAGATCCTCCACTGGACTGAATGCACAAATGTGACTGTGTACATACACAGCTTCAGATTTCCTATTGCAAGGCATTTGCTGCAAAATGCCACATAATTATAAAATCAATGGGGTGCCACAGTTCCGCTGATCAGTCATCTGATAATTTTGTCATAAGCTAATTCACACTGGCTCTAAATTTGGACAGAAATCTTAGACAATTATCCAAGCGCCAACAGCCTGCCATAATATCCTGTGCTGTTCAAGGTTTCCTTTTGAACAATCTAATGAAAATTTTCTCAAATATGAACAGTTTGGCTGTCAGTAAGATTATGATTTACTGTTTTGTTTGTAGCCTCAAAATATAAATAAAAAAGCCGAAACTTATTAAAGTTAGTTTATTAGTTAGTTTATCTATTCAGATGCCAGAATGTTGTTACTGGATGTATTAACCCTGTTACAGTGTTTATACCTCAGTGTTAAACTGGGAACTTCAAATGGAGCTATGTATGTGTATTCAAATTAAGCAGACTCAGAGTATTCATTAGTTATAAAAAAAAAAAAAAAAAAAACACTATACTGTAAGTTGGGGGAAGATGCAATGTGGATTTACATTTAAATTGTAACATATTTAGATATAAGTTTAGCTATAGTTTATATATAAGTATATAAGTTTAAGCTCTCTCTCTCTCTCTCTCTCTCTAAATCTAATTAATGAAGATAGTGGAAGACATTTACCCATTCGCATTTAATCACATAAGACCTGACACCTTCAAATGCTGATGAATGCAATGGGGAATCTCTTTTTGCACAGCATTTTCAAGGAAAAAAACTGAAGGAAGTTTGAGCCGCACCCAGGCCCTGTGAGAATAGCACAAACATCCTCTGGCTGAAGACACTAATGGGACACAGTTCTAACTACCGAGGTCAAAACGTTCAGGTGTTTTTTTTGTTTTTTGTTTTGTTTTTTTTGTTTTTTTTTTCTTACAGTTTTGAGAGATGATAAATGTACTTGCAGTTTGCAGGAAAATCTATCATCTGCAGAAGACCGCCTTAAAATAGAGCAGTGTTTTATATATATATATATATATATATATATATACTAGTCTATTTAATGCATTCCATTTTGTTGCTTAAGACAAATTATCATTGTAAAGAATTATGATGGTTTACACATTAGAGTTATGCTTTTATTTGAAAGTTTAAAATAAACAATTACATTATTAAAAAAAAAAAAAAAAAAAAAAAAAAAAAAAGATTCAGCATAGTTGAATGATGAATGCTAATGTCTGACTTGTCTGAGGAGTACTTAAAAGTGAGTATTACAGCACAACTAAAATTAATTGTCCAAGTTTGTAAACAAGCATGGGGTCAAACCCAGATGTCAGTGCCTACTTTTTTTGACGGACAGGCTGAGAGTACCGTCAGTGCCAGCTCATCTATCAACATTAACATGAAGTCAGACCATTCAAGGGTGCAAAGACCCACAATGCATCTCTTAACTACATGTGGGGGCGTTCAACAGTTCTACAAAGGCCGAATTGAAGCAGAGTTCATCCATCAACTGGACATCATGAGGATTTTCATCTTCGGTCTGAAGGCATGCACTGCAAATAAATTGCCATTGCTGGAGGGCTAAGAGACAGCATTCAAGGACTAAATGGATGGTCCTCAGAGAATGGCAATATGACTTTTGAAATGCTAAACACATGTCATATGAAGGTGAGTGCACCTTCTATGAAGACTACATTTGTGTGGTTTTTGGTGTTTCAAATCTTAGTCTGCTGACGTAATAATCATACACAGAGACATCTGAGCACCTAACCCAACCTCTACCCCTGCACTTTATAACTTCTCCTAACCTAACATTTTGTTTGTTTTGAATGGCAGTATGATCAGCAAAAAAATGGCACTGAATTCAGATTTTGTCCACTTTCAAATGTGTAAATAAACTGGTTATGCATCAACAAACATGCTGCTTGTCAGAACTCTGCCAGTGACTCTATATGCTAACACAAATCATGCATTTTTACACCAAACTAACTCAACATTTGTCATAATTACATGCTTCATTGAACTTGACATGAATAACATGACAGACAACTAAAACGGCTAGTGACGCACTCATTAAAATAGCGAGACCCTTGCGAAAAATAAGTTTATTCAAGTGTGCTATTAGTATACTTCTTTTAAACTAAACATAGAAAAGTATCATTTTAGTTTACTTTTTATGTACTTCTCAGAAATGGGCTTTATGTACTCCTCAGAAACATACTTAAAATGACATTTAAGTATACTTGACTTATACTTACAAAAAGCCTAAATATATTTAAGCTATACTTGTGCTCCTAGAATCCGTGTTTTCATTGTTATATGGTTGATAGTATACATCTTCTGTATAGAATTTCCAACAAAAAAAGCACAAGTGAAGAAAAAGAAACAACAGATACTAACACATTTAATCTAACACGATGATCTGACATGGAACAGCATCAAAACTGTAACGTTATGGAATAAAATGTGGACCGATGAAGAGGTAATAATTACAATCAAGCTCTAGGGGTGTTGATCAACTCCGTCTACGTTTTGATTATCATTCTGAATCCAATTCATAGTCTTTTTGTTAAAAATGTTATTTATTTTTTTATGAAACTTACCCACATTAAAGTGTTTAAAAAAAGAATGAATTAAGCTAGAATAAAATATTTTTGTTTACAAGCAGATACCCTGTTCTTTATTTGGATGTTTTGTATGTTCAGATATTCATATAACAAAATATATACAAATTAAAACCTAAATAGAGACATAGTAGTATTTAAGTATGATGTAAACTTAAAGTATGATGTACAGTATGATGTAAAGTTCACTTGAAAACTTATGAGTACTGTATACTTGCAGTATAAAACTACTAAACTAGTAGTTTACTGAGACTATACTTCAAAGTGTACAAAATATATAATTTGTAAACTATCAGTATACCTATAAGTTCACTTTTAGTATAATTGTAGTACAAACATAGAGGTAAACTAGTTGTGTACTCAAAGTTTGATACTGTTGTACTTAAAGTATACTTAAAAGTATACTTTTATATACTAGAAAGCGGGCCAATTTAGTCCCAAGAAGTATTTAAACAGTACACTTACAAGTATTACTTACTAGAACACTGATATATATATACTTGCTACATAAAGTACACTTAAAAATATATTTGAACTTTACTTAAGTATACTTAATAAAATTAACTAAGTATACTACTTTTTGGTAAGGGGAGGCACCTCTATTTGGTCCAAAAGGCATCAACAACAACTGTCAACTATGGGTTTTTTGAAAGTATCAGCTTCCAAAGACATGGTCAAGTTTAAGCCAAAAACAGTGCAAAAAAAAAAAAAAAAACTCAAGGCAAACTGTGTCAAGTGAGAGAAATGAGCATGATTCTGGCAATGTTTTATTATCTCGGTAGTTGCATGTATCACAGAAGCTCAGAAATTAAATGCCCTGTGAGTAGAGCTAAAAGGCTCATATTCTGTTATGTCATGTTATTATGTTATGTTATGTTATGTTATGTTATGTTATGTTATGTTATGTTATGTTATGTTATATGTTATGTTATGCTATGCTATGCTATGCTATGTATAAAATAAAGTATCACCTATACTAAACCCTACTGTAAATCTAACCGATAGTGTTAACAAAAATCAGATAAAAACATATTTACTGAATAAATCATGCCATTTGTGTTTGCTTCTAAATGTATTGGAGCTCTTTTACCATGATTCATGTTTCATAGGACTTATGCATCTGAGCATTCCACGTGGAAAATGCAGTGTTGTCCCAGGTGAGCTACCAAGCAAGTTTACCACACATAGATCTGGTTATGTGATACAAACATAAAAATGCATTAGTTTACAATTCATACACTATAGAAAAGGTGTTTTGAGGTCACAACATAGTATTGTGCAAGGAACTGCATGAACATTTGTCTTTATAATCTGCCCATTAAATTACAATTTCTGTGAACATGAATAAAAGTGTTGGTGTTTCATTGCCCCTAGTGTTCATTTCAGCTGGAAATTGGACGGTAGATCACAAACCAGCCAGTGTCAGTGTCCATGCAAATACTGCATCTGATATGGGCCACATTTAAAAGGTAGTGTGAACAACCTTACCTAAAATTTGAGCAGAAAATAAGAATTAGTCATTTTGACTTGAAGTGTGAACAGCATGTGTCTATATATAAATTAGTCTATTAGTGGACAAGTGAAAAAGTGTAGAAATGTTTGTGCAAGCGAGACGGTCTGCTGGTTGTTAAGTTTAGCCAGCACCACAGCATGTCATGAACCCTTCCAACTCTCATCAAATGACTAACCAGCTCATATAGCATTTATACTGCAGGTGAAACCTGAGCTATATAAGGTCTTTATCATTGAAGGGTTTATCCTTCATAATTGCTGTGGTGTGCATCTCCTGCCCATTTCTCTTGGTGACCTCTAAATATTGCAAACATAACACTGAGGTGAACACACCGGAAATTGCACACAAAGATTAACAACAGCCAACAGGTGCTGGACAAATCAAATGCCAGGTCAAACCATTAGAAAAGATACCTTGGGCATTCTTCTGACAAATGTCCACCCACTAGATTAGACATGTGGACACAGAAACAGCTTGAGTAGACAGAGGCTAGAGCAACAGCAATCACTTTCCTTAGGTTACATCAGCTTATCACTGTGTGTCTGTTTCGGAGCCTGCTATCTCTGGTTTTCCTCTGACTTTTATATTTTTTAAAACTTACTGCATCTGTGTCTTCCTAATTGACCATCCAACTGTTTAGAGCATGCTTATCTGGGCTCTTTGATGCATTTGCAGAACTACTTGACTCTAGTTCACTTCTTGAGGATAGGAGATGATTCGACAGGATAAGAAAGATGTGGAAAGGGTTACATAGTGGCCAAGTTTGTATGAGAAAGAGCACCGGGTTTATTTCAGCTAAAATCTACATTTAACACTGTAATAGAGTGTAAAAGCAGGGTTAAATACAAATAAAAGACCACAATTCACTATGCACATAAATACAAGAATGAAGGCAGGTCATAATTCAGTATGCAAATACTACAATGATGTTGTTGGTTTGATTTGGAATGGCAAACATTCCAACAGTGTATGTACATAGAATATTTCTATGAAAGCTTATTTCCACTTTGGAAGATAATTGCAAATTATTAGCTCACTTTTTTTGTCTCACAATTCTAATTTCTTTCTTTAGATATACACTCAGAATTGTGAGACAAACTTGCAATTGTGAGAAAAAAAAAAAGAAAAAAAAGGTCTGAATTGCAAGATTATAAGAGCACTCACAATTGCAATTCTAAGAAGAAAAAGTCAGAATTGTGAGATAATTCACAATTGAGAGAAATAAATGTGAGATAGAAAGTTGCGATTAACTTTTTTTGTAAGATATAAACTCATAATTCAGAGAAAAATAATGCAAAATTGCAAAATGTATACCCAGAACTTTGAGAGAATAAAAACAAAGTCAAAATTGCTAGAAATAAACTTTAAAATTGTGAGATAAAAAGTCACAATCACCTTTACAGTTTTGTTTTTGGTATTCTATGGCGGAAATAACTTAAAATCCTTCAAAAGTATAACATAAAAATAAATAGATAAATAAAATATGTCCATGTTGATGTCCTTCATTGGTCTGAAGGCACACTCTGCAAATAAATTGCCATTGCCGGAGAGCTAAGAGGCAGTAGTCAGTGACTAAATGGATGGTCCGCAGAGAATGGCAATGTGACATTTATGTGCAATGTGACGCTAAACACTTGTCATATGAAGGTGGCTGCACCTTTAAGAAGACCACGTTTGTGTGACTCTTTGTGAGATATAAACTTGAATTGTGAGATAAAAAGTTGCAATTACCTTTTCAGTTTCCTTTTCAGTATTCAGTTGTTTTCATAGATTTCCCAAACTCTAAATTAAAAAAAAAAAAAAAAAAAAAAGTAGAAAAAAAAAAAATGACAGCGTCAATAAAGTCATAAATAAATAAATAAATAATAATAATAATAATAATAATAATAATAATAAATAAATAAATAAATAAAAACTGAATATCATTCTACTCTGCAAGCAATGTAATTATAATGCACGCTGGGGTTATATGACGAATACTTGAGCAGTTTGTGTGTATTGAAGTACTGCTGGTGAGACAATGCTATAACAGTATGAATATATTAACTTGAAAATAAAGTTAAAAAAATACAAATGTACAGTTTATAATAATGTTGGTTTCAAAAATAAGCTTCATGTTATTTAATGAACACATCATGAATGAGATTATGTGTCTAATACATGTTCATAATAAGACCTTATACGCACTTGTTAAAATGAAACATGGCTAAGAGTACAATAATTTATGACTTTTTTTTTGTCACCAAATGTATTTACTGATGTGATTTTGTTCATCTGGTGTAAGATAACTAATTAAATTCCTTAACTGAACAGGAGAGCATTTAAATTAGATTTTTACCATTATTTGAAGGAAATTCTTCTGGAGTTCATGAGGTACCATGAAATTCAAAGTTTATTAAAACATCTAATCTGACAAAATGATCAGTGTAAGCTTTATCATATTTTAATTAGAGTTCCAGCCGACTGCTACAAAGCTTTTCAGGGACAAATAAAGACCCTGATCAGTTATAGTGATGGCTTCACTCATCTAAAATAAACTAATACTCTCTAATGAAAATCATATGAGATAATGCAATAATATTAACTTCATTTGAACAATGTTCCCTTTCACAATGTACAGCTACACTTAAAGAAACTGTTAAGCCAAACATGTCAGGTGGGAGAAAAACACTGGCATTCTGAGACGGCAGTAAAATCACCGACCCCTGTAAATGAAAATCGTTTATGTACCCACAGGGGTGTGAAGTAACAAATTGCAAATACTCACATTACTGTAATTAAGTAGGGTTTTTTTTTTTTTTTTTTTTGAGTGATTTTAAGTGCTGTATCTGTACTTTTACTCTGCTTATTTCACTCGATTAGTGGTCGTTACATGCTTGTTTTATTTTAATCCATCTGTGTGATTGGATAGGGAGAGGGTAATCTGTCTTGTGACTAGTCAAATCAAATTAGAAAAATTTTACCGTGAACTGCTGATAATCATGGCTGCTGTGGAAGTGCATTCAAGCATCAATTAAATCGAGTTATCAGCATCTTCCTCTAATATGTTATCGTAAATTTCAGATTTACACTGTAAATGATCTGTATATAGGCTAGCCTATCTACAGGGCCTGAAATTTGGCGTGAGGTTGCGGGTTTTGCATATAATGTTAATAACTCCCACAAGTGTCACATTTATAATGTGGTAAATTCCGCTCTCATTGACTTCAGTGTAGTGGACAGCACATTACAGGCCTTAGTTTATGGCGGGGCCCCTCTCTGACCACAATACTGGACAATGGTTTGCTACATTTTGATTGGATCTTGGAGGACTAACATACGCAAACATCAGATAAAGATTTTAGGACAAACAGCCAGATAACTCTAGAAGGCAAGAAGAAAACCTCTGGTACCAAGCTGGGAAGGACAGGACTTCTCATTGGTCAAAATGCAGTTTCTGCCCTTCATCCACCCAGAGACTGATTCCAAAGGTTCTGCTCTGTGACCACCATTAAAATTCCTTAGGACCTCCAGATGCAAGAGCAGTGGGAGAAACATAGAGAGATCCATCCAAATCCATTCATAACTTGGTATTCAAATCTTAAACTGATACAAACTACAACACACACATTCAATTCAATTCAATTCAAGTTTATTTGTATAGCGCTTTTTACGATACAAATCATTGCAAAGCAACTTTACAGAAAATTAAGTTTCTACAATATTTAGTAGTAGCTTATCAGTGGTAACTGTCAGTTTATGTGCATACGGCAGAAATGTTCAGAAAAATCAATAAAAGACGTAAACAAACAGACGATTAACACTATTAACAGCAATTATGCAATCAAACTTATAGCAAAGTGTGGTAGTTCTGTATGTTGTCTCTGGGTTAGCATAATCTGAGGTCCTCTGAGGGGTTGGCATCATCTCTTCTCAGGTGTTTTGGATCCAGATTGGAGCTTGTGTAATCCTAGCAAAACAGAGAAACAAATAGAGACATAATTAGCGTAGCTGCTGTTCCAGCCAAGTAAAATGAATTAGTTTAACCCAAGCTAAAGAATAATAATGCACATTTGATCAGATATAACTGCAGTCCAAAATTATGAGATGCATTATTTGAATGCTTGGCCAAAGAGGTGTGTTTTTAATCTAGATTTAAACAGAGGAAGTGTGTTTGAACCCCGAACATTATCAGGAAGGCTATTCCAGAGTTTGGGAGCCAAATGCGAAAAAGCCCTACCTCCTTTAGTGGACTTTGCTATCCTAGGTACTATCAAAAGTCCAGCGTTTTGTGACCTTAGGGAGCATGATGGGTTGTAGCGTGGTAGAAGACTAGTTAGGTACTCAGGAGCTAAACCATTAAGGGCCTTATAAGTAAGTAATAATATTTTGTAACTGATACGGAACTTAATAGGTAGCCAGTGCAGAGACTGTAAAATTGGGGTAATATGATCATATTTTCTTGACCTGGTAAGGACTCTAGCCGCTGCATTTTGGACTACCTGTAGCTTGTTTATTGAGGATGCAGGACAACCACCTAGCAGTGCATTACAATAGTCCAGTCTAGAGGTCATGAACGCATGAACTAGCTTTTCTGCATCAGGAAGAGGTAACATGTTTCGTAGCTTGGCAATGTTTCTAAGATGGAAGAATGCTGTTTTTGTAACATGGGAAATATGATTTTCAAAAGACAAGTTACTGTATAATATAACACCCAGATTTTTGTGAAAACAAAATGATTTTTTTTTTCAGTGAAAACTAATCCCGTATTTTCTAATGATATTACCAAGGGGCAACATGTATATTGAAAATAGCAGAGGACCTAGGACAGATCCTTGTGGCACTCCATATTTTACTGGTGATAAATGAGATGACTCCCCATTTAGATAAACAAAGTGGTAGCGATCGGACAGGTAGGATCTAAACCATCTTAAAGCCTTCCCTTGGATACCTGTATAGTTTTGTAATCTATCTATGAGTATGTCGTGATCTATGGTGTCGAACGCAGCACTAAGATCAAGTAAAACTAGCAATGAGATGCAGCCTTGGTCTGATGCAAGAAGCAAGTCATTTGTAATTTTAACAAGTGCAGTTTCTGTGCTATGATGGGGCCTGAAACCCGACTGAAATTCTTCATAGAGATTATTTTTTGCAGGTAGGAGCACAATTGAGCAGACACAACTTTTTCTAAAATTTTAGACATAAATGGAAGATTTGAAATGGGTCTGTAATTTGCCAGTTCACTAGGATCTAGTTGTGGTTTCTTAATAAGACGCTTAATAACCGCCAGCTTGAATGGTTTTGGGACGTGACCTAAAGATAACGACGAGTTAATAATATTGAGAAGCGGTTTTTCTGCTACAGGTAACAACTCTTTCAGTAATTTAGTGGGTACAGGATCTAATAAACATGTTGTTGGTTTAGATGCAGTGATAAGTTTATTTAGCTCTTCCTGTCCTATAGTTGTAAAGCACTGCAGTTTATCTTTGGGTGTGATGGATAAAACTAAAGTATTAGACACTGTAGAATCTACATTTGTTATTGTATTTCTGATGTTATCTATTTTATCAGTGAAGAAATTCATAAAGTCATTACTATTTAACTGTGAGGGAATATTTAGATCGGGTGGCATCTGGTTATTTGTTAATCTAGCCACTGTGCTAAATAAAAACCTTGGATTGTTTTGGTTGTTTTCTATGAGTTTGTGGATATGCTCGGCCCTGGCAGTTTTTAGAGCCTGTCTATAGCTGGACATACTGTTTTTCCACACAATTCTAAAAACTTCCAAGTTAGTTTTTCTCCATTTGCGCTTAAGACTACGAGTTTCTTTCTTGAGAGAGTGGGTATTACTGTTGTACCATGGCACAGTACGTTTTTCTCTAACCTTTTTCAATTTGATGGGGGCAACAGCTTCTAATGTATTAGAGAAGATAGTGCCCATGTTGCCAGTCATTTTGTCTAGTTCATGTGTATTTATGGGTACACAGAGAAGTTGAGATAAATCAGGCAGGTAATTTGTGAATCTGTCTTTGGTGGCTGGAACAATAGTTCTGCCTGGACGATAACGCGAAGCTATATAGTTATTATCATCAATATGCAAAATGCACGATACAAGGAAATGGTCAGTAACATCATCACTTTGAGGTACGATATCTATGTCAGTAAGATCAATTCCATGCGATATAATTAAATCTAGCGTATGATTAAAACAATGAGTGGGCCCGGTGACATTTTGCTTTACTCCAAAACAGTTTAATAAGTTAGTAAACGCAAGTCCTAATGCATCATTTGTATTATCAACATGAATGTTAAAATCTCCAAAAATTAGCGATTTATCAGCGGTAACCAACAGGTCTGAGAGGAAATCTCCAAATTCTTTTAGGAATTCTGTATATGGCCCTGGTGGTCTATACACAGTAGCCAGAAAAAGATATACAATAGATTTCTTTTGCATATCTGACAGTGTAACATTAAGCAGAAGTATTTCAAATTATTTAAGCCTGTATCCTGTTTTCTGGGTAACATTGAGAATATCACTATATATCGTTGCAACACCTCCCCCACGACCAGTCTGACGGGGCTCATGTTTATAACAGTAGTTTGGTGGAGTAGACTCATTTAGACCAATATAATCATTTGGTTTTAGCCAGGTTTCAGTCAAGCAGAGTACATCAAAACTATTATCTGTGATCATTTAATTTACAATAACTGCTTTGGGTGTGAGTGATCTAATGTTTATGAGCCCAAACTTTAAAAATTGTTTTTGTTCATTTATTTTACGTTTTTCTGGTTTAATCACGATAAGATTTTTTCTAGATCCTACATTAAATTTATATTTTGACCTCATTATTCGGGGAACAGACACAGTATTAATAGATTGGACAGCGCAAGTACTTCTAACATTTAAGCGGGTAGAACAAAAGCCATTATAGCAGTTATTTGAGAATTGGCTTACTAGTCATATGGAGTGTAGAGTCCTGGAGATGTTGTCCGACAGGAGTTCTGCTCCGACTCTGCTGGGGTGCAGGCCATCAGCGCGAAAAAGCCTAGGACGCTCCCAGAAAAGATTCCAATTATTAACAAAGAGCAGTTTCTGTTCTTTACACCATGAAAATAACCATTCATTTAGAGCAAAAAGTCTACTGAACCTTTCGTGTCCTCGTCGATACGTGGGCAGTGGTCCTGACACGATGATAGTCGCCGCAGGCATCGTGCTGCGAACCGTCTCGATCAGGCTCCTGAAGTCCCTCTTCACTGTCTCCATCTGCCGCTGCATGGTGTCGTTAACCCCGGCGTGAAGCACAACCACTCTGGGGCTCTCGTCGGCCTTCAGGATCGCGGGTATCTGCGCAGAAACATCGAGAACACGAGCACCAGGGAAACAGTGAGTGTGCACTTTACCTTCGGCTAACGTAGCACGGACGTGTCGGACGATGGAGTCTCCGACAATCACAGCGTTGCGTTCCGTCTCGCGGAGGGGAGAGAAGCGGTTCCGTGTGGAGATCGCGAAGACCGGAGGGGGAGAAGTCGTCACCCGGGGCCTGGCTCGCGTCCTCCGCTGCGGATGCACCCAGGGTCCGTGGTGTCCCAGCGCCGGAGTGAAGGACATCTGGGCAGATCACGTCCTGGGTGCACCGGGCCTGTGCAAAGAAACACATGGGGTGGAGGTGGTGGGACTGTTAGTAGCACACTGCATACTTGCCCTGGACTTGTGAGCGTCAGCCCGGGAGGTTTCCAGCGCGGCTCTCCGCTCTCTCAGCTGGGCCTGCCTCTGCTCCAGGACCCGAATCTGCTTCTCCAAAGAATGCAGCTTGAACGTGTCGTCACCTGCACTCAAAGGTAGACAAACATCCGCCATTAAAGCAAGTAACAGTGAGTAAAGCAATTGTAATGTGTGTGAATAGAGTATTAGCAATGCACGCGGGTTTAGCGACAACCACGCTGGTGATGCTAATGGGTTATAAGCTACTAGCGGACTCGGAAAATCAAAGTAAAACTGGTGATAACAAGGCGCTCTGATTGTTTTTGTTGTAGAATACGATAGAGGATATATTCACACGTTATAGAAACGAAAATGATGGTGTATAAAATAGAATTCAACAATAAAAAATAGACGATAGAGAAATAACGTGACCGAGCTCAAACTAGAGGCATACGACACATCTTATAATCATTCAGAGAAATAAATATTCTCAGTGACAGTTATGTGTAGTGCAACATCTTACACAAACTCAGCTGTTAATGGACAAATGAATGCATGCATGACAGTTCAATCTTTACCCATTATGCTTGGACTTAATGTGTTCGTAACATTGCCAAATGTATTCTGGTTGTGGTTTGGTAAGTGAATAATATAGAACTTTCGTGACACTTTTCTAAATGTGTGTTTGGACTATGCAAATAAGTTCCACAGGAGGAAGGAAGGGTGGGCCACACCGTGTACCCTCACTCTGATGGAAACAGCCAATCACAGCATGGAAACAGAGAAGCACCAAATTGCAATCTCCTCCTCATCGGAAAGAGATTAAGGAACCCTTCCAGAGTTCCACAAGGGTGAGATAATAGCAGATCAACCTCCGTTCTGAGTCTGAGTCCTATAACAGGGAAGACAGTAACAGATATACCGTTCTGAGTCTTTCATTCAGAGAGACTGTAACAGATACAATCGTTCTGAGTCTGAGTCTGAGTCATGTTACCGGGAAGGTAACAACAGATACACTCGTTCTGAGTCTGAGTCCCGCAAGGGTGAGACAATAGCACAGGGTTCCTCAATAGGCAGCCCGCGAGAGAAAAATGTTTTGCCCGCACTAATTTCAAATAATATGGCATGAAAATTCAATGCAGCTTTAGAAAGCAACATTAACTTATATTGTGTCTACACCAGATGCGAGCGACACGGCGCGATGCAACAAAATACAATAGAACTTATTATAATCAGTGATGCTGTCTACACTGGATGCGGCGCAGCACGGCGCAACAAATCCCTGACAGAAAACTGATGACTCGTTCTATTTATGACATGCTGACAAAAAGTTCAAATGATTTGCAATGCTTTGTCACGTCCAGTGTAGATACGATGTGACAGCAAAAACATGGCGAGTGTGTAGTAAAGAAAACTGGACGCGGAAAATAGATGATTCAAATGTGAATGGACTGAACAGTTTTGAGTGAGTGAAACCATCTTTGTTATGAATGTTGGTTCACAGTGAGTTCACAGTTTTAACGTAAGTTTGCTTTAGCCTAATTGATTTTCAAGATCTGAAGTAAAATATATATTGTTGCTTTCACTATGGCTATAACAATCATGCAAAATAATATTCAAACTCACATTAGACACTTTTAACATTGAATGAAGCACATAATCATTACCTGAGATCATCAGTGTCATATATTCTATGTTGTTCCTTCCGCAACGTGTCAGAAAATAAAAAACATTTCTAAAACAGAATTCCATGTCGCTTATTGTCACGTGTTGCTGTCGTGGGTGGTTAGAAGAAAAACGACATGGAAAAGATACTTTTTATCGCATCACGTCACGTCTTGTTGGGACACAGTGATACAGTTTGATCCCCTCAAAAAAATTAAGTATAAAAATAGTAATGCTGACAGATCTAATAATAGTTCAACACTTTTTGTTCCGTTCAGTTGTAGATGCTGCTGATAGAGTGTGTGTGTGTGTGTGTGTGTGTGTGTGTGTGTGTGTGTTCTTTTGAAAAAGTTTCCTCAGAAATACTTCCCTATTTAATGCAAATTTGTGTCCTTATAAATGTTTTATCACTATAAAAAATTGAGTAAATTTAGCTGTTTAAATGGTAGGGGATAATGCCCCCTTCTAGAACAATATGCTTTTATGTTTAAATTGTTACATAAATTATCATGTTGAGTGATTCTATTTTCTGTATTAAAAATGCTAGAACTGGCACTGTTTTGGATAGGAATTGGCTCTTTTTAAACTCTAGTTTAACCCATCTCATGGTGTGTGATGAACTCTCGTTTGAGTTTCTAATGGTTTAGTATTCTTTGCACTATTCTAAATTTTATGTGCAACAATGCTCGGGCTCAGTGACCTTACACCTGATTTCAAATCTATATCTTTTTCAAACATTATGATTTAAATGGTGACCTGAATATCACTTTCATCTTTCATAATAGTTTTTTTTTTTTTTTTTTTTTTTTTTTTCTTCAGTTTAATTTTTTTTTTTTAAACTGATGGATGATAGATATTCTTTATTCTTTCTGACAAACAGAAAAAAAAAAAAAAATGATAATAATAATGTGAATTACAGTATGTGCAATGTTTTCTGATGTTTAAATTGCAGTGTACAGCATTTATTATAAGGTGGTAGAATCCACACCTCAGTACTCACTACTCATGAGTACTTTTAAATAAGCTACTTTTTTACTCTTACTCAAGTAGCTTTTAGACACACACATACTTTTTACTCTACTCACACACTGGGGCGTGTCTAGAGCATTTTAAATGGGATGGCCAGTCTGGGGCACTGGCTCAAAAGAGGGTGGCCGGGGTGGGGGGGTTATGGTTTGCGGCACGATGTATGTTAAAATACATTGTGTATACACTCATTAAACAAAGAGTGACAGCTTTTTTAGTGGTAATGAGCACTCTTTGCGAGCTTTCTAGTCTATGATCCATTTAAAATGTAGAACTTTGTTTTTCAGCCACACACACGTTGCAAAGTTTCGGGAATGACATCTGCATATTTATGTGGGATTCACAAGAAAGAGTTACAAGAAAGAATGTAAGGACAAAATAAATGTATCTAATTTTATGTTTTTAGTTTATTTAGAATATATTTAATTATCCCACAAAATAATTTAATATTCACTTGCGAGTGCAGATAAACAGTTTATTAGGAACAATCAAAGCTGACTTTCAAAGCTGAATTTTTAGCATCATTACTCCAGTCACACAATCTTTTAGAAATCCTTTTAACAATCTGATTTTCTAAAAAAAAAAAAAAAAAAAGAAAAAAAAACATTTATTGTTATTATTATTATTATTATTATTATTATTATTATTATTATTATTATTATTATTATTAATGTTGAAAAGAGCTGAGAATATTTTTTCAGGTTTTTTGGGGGGGATAAATTGAAAGAACAGCATTGTTTGTTACATCTGTTACATTTACATTTATTTGTTACATTTATATTATTTACATCAAGCTTTTGAATGGTATAGTAGTGTATATTGTTATTGAAACTTCATAATGTTTCACTTGATTATAAATTTAGTCAGGAATTATAGTTTGAAAAAAGTCTAACTAATAAAATGTTTACACATTATGTGAAACCTAATACAAGTATATAAATAAATAAAAAGAGACTTACTCATGTTTATGATCTCTGCTAAATAAAGCACTTCATTCTTTTTTTTCTGAGGAAATCTAAATCTCAAATCCGCGATAATCCACATCACATCTTTTTGGTTCGAATTATGTCTTATTCCTCTCATCGTGAAGCAAACAGTAAAATAAAAAAAAACTTGAACAGTCTCGCTGTCGGTGAGTTCTGTTTTGCGTGGGCGTATTCAAGCCGCGCGCTTCAGTGAAACATCATCTCAAAAGCGCGTTCAGCGCGGGCGCGTGGTCACATTAGAAGATAATGAAGGGAGACGTGAAAGACGGACATCGCGTTGTTTTCATATGGATTACTTTAACACAGAATATTTGTTTTCAGCAGCACTTGTTTAGTTTAAAAGTGGACATGTCAAGCTTTCTATAGATATCTCTCTCATGTCTCTTCGTTGAGTATTCACTGAGTTACAGTTCATTTTAATGACGCGTTTGTAAATGATCACAGCAGAAAAAGGCTGCAGATACTCCTTGTTTGTTATCTTTATTTTAAAAATGCACAAAGTTTTGTTGTTATTATGTCTGTATACAAAAAAGTAAACCCTTTACCGATTCAATTGATGTATTGCTCTTATCTGTACAATCAAAACTTAAACTGTAATTTAAGTTCTATTTGGCGTTATCAGGACAAAATGCCTCATAATGCGTATACGCGTTAATCGACTCCAGAGGGTTAAACTGCTTGATCACTGTCATAACTTGTGAGAAGCGTTTAGTCACCAGAAGAGATGGATGGCTGCGCCATCAGTGAAAGCTTTCAGCTCTCATGTGAAGACCAAAGAGGGTGAAGACCAACGAGTGTAAAGACCTGTGACTATACCAGCGCGACTTCACGAACCAACGAAACCGGCAACTCACTTAAGTATTATTTTTATCTTCCATTTACACACTCTCCTTTCCTGTCCTTTCTTTTCCACCTCTATCATGTGTTTACAAATCATTTAGCTTGTCTCTCGACAACACTCTAATGTTACACGCAGACAGCAACGTAATCTTGCTAACCTGCATTCTATCGCTACATCCTCTACTGCACCTCTTTCTTTCTCTATGGGTCTCTGGCATTGTCAGTCACCTTTCAACAAAGCATACTTCATTTCTGCTTTTTCTTTACAATTCACACTCAGCATCTTGAGCCTGACTGAGACCTGGATTTGTCCAGAAGACTCGCAACCCCAGCTGCTTGTTACGCACACCAGCAGCAGCTGACTTACTGAAGAGGAGCGATCGCTTCCTTCTCCTACACCACAGACGGTAAGACTTGCTATGCCTGAAAAATTTGATGGTTCAGCTGAGTGATGCCGGGCTTTATTCGTCAAGTAGAGATTTTTTTTGCTAGCCAGGAAGAACAGTTTTACTCAGATGAAAAGAAATGTGCTTTTCTGATGTCACTGCTTTCTGGTAAAGCGATCAATTGTGCTGCAGCAGTCTGGGAGACAGGCGCTTTGTTGCATACCTCCTATGAATATGATATATCTACACAATTGCTTCATTTGTCACAAGGCAACCGCAACGCTGCAGATTATGCTATTGAGTTTAGAATGCTTGCTGCTCAAAGGGGCTGGAATGACATCTCTTTAAAGGCTGTGTTCCGACAAAGCTTGAACATCGATCTACAGACTGAACTGGCTTGCAAGCGTGAGAACTGTTCATTTACTGAATATATAACTCTTGCTATTAAGATCGATAACCTCATGAGGAATGCTCCCAAAAGGAAAACTGTCCAATCATCACAGGCTCCTACCACACACCAGCTCTGCCATGTTCCTCTACCCATGTCAATGCCTAGCCAGGAGCCCATGCAACTGGATTTCTCAAGACTTACTGAAGAGGAGAGAATTTGATGACATCAACTCTATCTGTGCTACTACTGTGGTGAAACAGGCCACCACAGCGTAGGATGCCCACACAAAGCCCGGAGGAACCCCAAAATTACTACCTGGGTGAGTGTTGAACAATTTTCCCTTCTTCCAACCAAATCAATGACTCTTCCTATTCAGTTAGCTACTGAAAGTACTTTCATTGATTTAACAGCGCTGATCACCTCTGGAGCTGCCCTGAATTTTATCCACAAGGACATCATTAACAAATTCAACATTCACACTCAACCCTGTGTGCCACTCATGCAAATCAGTGCTGTTAACAATACACCCATAGGAGATGGCATCAACCAGCAAACAAACAATTCAACTCCATATTGGACTATTCCATCAAGAGGCGATTTCCTTCTACATCACTGACTCTCCCAGATATTAAATTATCCTTGGCTACCCCTGGTTATCTGTTCATGACCCAATCTATTGCTGGCATCATGGTGAGCTAACCCATTGGTCTTAATTCTGCCAAACCCACTGCATACAATCCGCTATAATCAAGCCCTGTTTGACAACAAGCATAGAAAGCCCAAACACTACTCAAACTACTAAGATTCCCTCCTGTTATGAGGAGTTCAGTAAAGTTTTTAGTAAAATCAAGGCCACCCAGTTACCACCTCATCGACCATGGGACTGCGCTTTTGATTTGTTACCCAATGCCATGCCTCCTAAGAGTAAAGTCTACCCTCTGTCACACAAAGAACTCTGGATTTTTCCGTCCCGCCACTTCACCAGCTGCCGCAGGATTTTTCTTTGTGGAAAAGAAAGATGGAGGCTTATGGCCGTGCATTGACTACAGAGGTTTAAATAATGTGACTGTCAAGTTCCGCTACCCCCTTCCACTGGTTCCTTCAGCACTGGAACAACTACGTGAGGCCAGGATCTATACAAAGCTCGACCTCAGAAGGGCATACAACCTGATCAGGATTCATGAACGTGATGAATGGAAGACTGCCTTCCTCACCACTAGTATTTGGTCATGCCATATGGACTTGCTAATGCTCCAACAGTCTTCCAGTCTTTTATCAATTACATTTTTAGAGATCTGCTGAACCACTGTGTAGTGGCATACATTGATGACATCTTAATTTACTCCAAGTCTGAAACTGAACACATCCAACATGTCAAGAAAGTACTCTCCCACTGAATAACCAGCTATATGTCAAGGCAGAGAAATGCAAGTTTCATGTCAAGCAAACATCCTTCCTTGGGTACAACATCAGTCATCAAGGTGTCGAAATGGATGACTCCAAGGTCAGAGCAGTCAGTAACTACAGTCTGATTGCATCCCTCCTAACGTCACTGCTAAAAGGCAAACCATCAAAACTCAAATGGACTGAAGAAGCTACCCAAGCTTTCACCAAACTCAAGAACAGTTTTACCACAGCCCCGATTCTCAAGCATCCTCATCCTAACCTTCCCTTTGTGTTAGAAATTGATGCATCTGATTGCGGAATTGTAGCCATTTTTTCCCAGCGTCATGGTCAACCAGGTAAACTCTACCCTTGCACATTTTTCTCAAGAAAACTGACTTCTTCTGAGCACAACTATGATGTAGGCAACAAAGAACTTTTATCCATGAAGTCAGCAATAGAAGAGTGGAGGCATTGGCTTGAGTGAGCAGTCAATCCATTCCAAGTCATCACAGACCATAAAAACCTGAAATACATCAAAAGTGCCAAAAGCCTGAATCCACGTCAAGTCCGTTGGTCTTTATTCTTCACCCGTTTCCAGTTTACCGTCACCTACAGACCTGGCAGCAAGAACATTAAGGCTGATGCTCTATCCAGAGGTCATGATCCTTCAACAGACAATGTCACACCTGTATCTATTCTTCCACCATCTGTTATCATTGCTCCAGTAAACTGGGACATTATGGAAGAGATCCAACAAGCCCATCAGCAGGAACCACCACCAGCAAACAGTCCCCCAAACAAACATTTTGTGCCTCAAGGTTTACATCTCCGAGTCATGCAATTGGTTCACACCTCTCTGAGCTCAGGACATCCTGGAATTTCTTGCACTCTCCGCCTATTACAGAACTCCTTCTGGTGGCCATCGATGACCAGAGATGTGGTAACCTATGTCAAGACCTGCCAAATTTGCGCTCAATCCAAGACTCCAACCGTTACCGATTCCTCAGCATCCTTGGTCTCACTTGTCCATAGACTTTGTCACTGACCTGCCACTCTCCAATGGTTTCACCACCATACTAGTAATTATTGATTGCTACTCTAAAGCCTGTCGTTTGATCCCTCTCAAAGGTCTCCCCACAGCCATGGAAACAGCCCAAGCCCTATTCCACCATGTTTTCAGAGTCTATGGTTTGCCTGAGGATATTGTTTCTGACAGAGGAACCCAATTTACCTCTCAGGTTTGGAGGCCCTTCTGCAAGCAATTAGACATCAATGTAAGCTTCACATCAGGATACCATCCACAGTCAAATGGCCAAGTGGAAAGGTTGAACCAGGAGATTGACTGGTATCTCAGAACTTATTGTAGTCATGAACAGAACCGGTGGGCAGAATTCCTTCCATTGGCTGAGTATGCTCAAAACTCCCTAACTCTTTCCTCCACTGGCATGACCCCTTTCCAATGCGTGTTGGGATACCAACCCCCCTTGTTCCTGTGGTCAGGTAAACCCTCATCTGTACCAGCAGTCAATGACTGGATCAGACACAGTGAGAGGGTGTGGGACAGTGCCCATGTCCGTCTACAGAGAGACGTCAGAACACAAGAGTTCCAGGCCAACAGACAACGTTGCCCACACCCTCCCTACCAACCAGGCCAATGGGTCTGGCTTTTTTTTTACCAGCTTGAGCTTCCAACTAATTACCGGATTTATTCCCCCTTCCATTTGTATCTCCTCAAACCGGTCCACCTGGATGCTGACCCCAATGCTGAGAACCAAGAGCCACCGCCACCGCTGGATATAGATGGATCACCATTCTGTAACGCCATGCCAGCAGAGGGAGCCCTTGCCTGAGTTCTGACTGGTACCACTCCCTCTGCTGCTTCTGTGATCACTTTCTGTTTGGCAGCCATTTAAACATGGTCAGGCCAAACAGGCCTTTGCAAAGTATTGCCAGTATCACTGCCTTACCGAGCGTTTCCATTGTCTTGTTTTGATTGCTACATGTATGATTTATCGCCTGTTTCTCTGGATTTTGCCTTTTGGATTTCCCTCGTACTTGTTTGCTGGTTGGACTGATTACTGTGATTTTGACTTCTTGGCCTGTGACCACGACTCTGATTTCTGCCCCACATTTTGAATTGTTGAACTGTTTACTCATTAAACTTCTGCAAATGGATTCTAACTGCTCTATCTAACAACTTCTCTTTCTCTCAAACCCCCCATCAGGTTGGCCTGGATGGGGGCACTTCCTTGCTCATTTCTAACAATTGGAAATACTCAACCCACTCTCCCCTATGCAATTATAACTCATCTGAATCTCATGCAATTACTGTAACAGCTCCTATAAAACTCCAGGTTGTGGTAATTTACCGCCCTCCTGGGCAAATTCTAGCCACCTTCCTAGAGGAGCTGGATGGGGTGCTGCCCTCATTCCCGTAGGATGGCAGTCCACTTTTAGTCTTTGGCAACTTCAACATTCATCTGGACAAGCCTTATGCTTTGGACTTCCATTCACTCCTTGCTTCATTTGATCTCAAACGACTTATCACTACAAGCACGCACAAATCAGGCAACCAACTTGACTTAATTTACACACGCAATTGTTTTGCAGACAACATTTTGGTAAAACCCTACATATATCTGACCATTTCTTCATTACATTTAACCCTCTGGAGTCGATTAACGCGTATACGCGTTTTGGGGTATTTTCTCCTGATAACCCCGAAAAGAACTTAAATTACACTTTCAGTTTTGATCGTACAGATAAGTGCAATACATCAATCGAATCTGTAAAGGGTCTACTTTTTTTTGTATACAGACATAATAACAACAAAACTTTGTGCACTTATAAAATAAAGATAACAAACAAGGAGTGCTGTCTGCAGCCTTTGTCTGCGCTGATCTTCAGATACAAATGCGTCATTAAAATGAACTGTAACTCAGTGAATACTCAACGAAGAGACATGAGAGATATATCTATAGAAAGCCTGACATGTCTACTTTTAAACTAAACAAGTGCTGCTGAAAACAAATATTCTGTGATAAAGTAATCCATATGAAAACAACGCGATGTCCGTTTTTCACGTCTCCCTTCATTATCTTCTAATGCGACCACGCCCCCGCGCCGAGCGCGCTTTTGAGATTCAAATGTTTCACTGAAGCGCGCGGCTTTTGAATACGCCCACACAACAGAAGACAACGCAGCGAGACTGTTCTTCAAGTTTTTATTATTTTACTGTTTGCTTCGCGATGAGAGGAATAAGACATAATTCACCCCAAAAAGATGTGATGTGGTTGAGGATTTGAGATTTGGATTTCCTCAGAAAAAAGAATGAAGCACTTTATTCAGCAGAGATCAGAAACACGAGTAAGTCTCTTTTTATTGATTTATATACTTGTACTAGTTTTCACATAACGTGTAAACATTTTACTAGTTAGACTTTTTCCAAAGACTTTTTCCAAACTATAATTCCTGACTAAATGTATAATCAAGTGAAATATTATGAAGTTTCAATAACAATATACACTACTATACCATTCAAAAGCTTGATGTAAATAATATAAATGTACCAATAAATGTAACTGTAACAAATGTAACAATCATTGCTGTTCTTTCAATTTATCCCCCCTAAAAAACCTAAAAAAAATATTCTCAGCTCTTTTCAACATTAATAATAATAATAATAATAATAATAATAATAATAATGATGATAATAATAACAATAAATGTTTTTTTGTAGAAAATAAGATTGTTAAAAGGATTTCTGAAGGATTGTGTGACTGGAGTAATGATGCAAAAAATTCAGTTTGAAAGTCAGCTTTGATTTTTCCTAATAAACTGTTTAACTGCACTCACAAGTGAATATTAAATTATGTTGTGGGATAATTAAATATATTCTAAATAAACTACAAACATAAAATTATATACATTTATTTTGTCCTCACATTCTTTCTTGTAACTCATCCCTCTCAGTGACACAGGTGACTGAATGGCTCATTATGCAGCTCATTATGCAGGCCTTTGTCTTCTCAGGTGTGAATTCATGATAGTTGACGCCTACTCGCATATGACTTTTACCAACAAAAAGTGTCTTAGAAAATTTAAATCAATATATTGTTTTCTGTAAGTGAGTAAACAAGATGATTTTCACATCATTTAGAAAAAAAAAATTCTAGGCTACAAGCTCCAGTTCTCAAAATATCTGGGAACCAATGATCTGTATGTGTTTTATTGCCTTATTCAAGTGATTTAACATTTTTAGTTTTTCACTAACCACGCATAACATTTTTTTTCTCAAAAACACAATCATGTACATACATGTTGCTCACATATTATTATAGCCTAGTTTGTGCTGATTACAGTGAGATTAGACTTTAGCCATTTAGATATTTATAAGAAACTGAAAAAAGCACAAATGTCAGGGCATGACAAAACTTCTCCAGGCCCCAAAAATACCCTTAGACTCCAGAGGGTTAAACTACATTTTGCTACCTGTGAGCCATCAACCCCTATACCCTTTACTTTTATACGAAACCTATGCTCCCTTTCCCCCTTCCATCTTTCCTCTGTAGTATCCTCCTCCCTTCCCTCACCTACCCATTTCTCATCTCTGTATGTGAATGCAGCAACTGCCACTTTATGCTCTACTTTAACCTCTTGTCTAGATGATATTTGCCCTCTCTCCTCCAGGCCAGCACAGGCTGCCCCTTCTTACCCCTGCTTATCCGATGTTCTTTGTAAGCATTGGACCAAATTCAGGGCAGCTGAGAGAAAATGGCGCATATCAAAAAATCTGTCAGACCTGAGTATGTATCAGTCTTTGCTTTCATCTTTCTCTGCTTAAGTAGATACTGCCAAATCTTCATACTTCCACAACAAGATCAACAGCACTCTAGACACACATAATCTCTTCAAAACATTCAATTCTCTCCTCTGTCCCTCTCCACCACCTCCCACCACTTCTATAACAGCTGATGATTTTGCCACATTCTTCACAGACAAAACTCCTCTCCAGCCATCCTACAACATGCCCTCTAGACCCAATCCCCTCACACCTTCTCCAAGCTATCTCTCCTATACTCTTACCGGCACTCACACACATCATCAACACATCTCTCCTCACAGGCACCTTCCCCACTGCATTCAAGCAGGCTTGGGTAATCCCACTGCTCGAAAAAAAACTTCATTAAACACTTCTCTTATAGACAGCTACAGACCTGTATCTCTCCTTCCATTCATAGCAAAAACCCTCAAATGAGTTGTTTTCAATCAAGTATAATTGTTTCTTTCACACACACACACACACACACACACAAAAAAAAAAAAAAAAAAAAAAAAACTGTCCGCTAACCAGTCAGGTTTCAGGAGTTCAAGTTCAAAGTTAAGTTCAATTTTATCTGTATAGCACATTTACCAAATTTTGCTATAAGTCTGAAAGCATCATATAATGATTGCTGTTAATAGTGTTCATCGTCTGTTTGATTGCATATTTAATTTATTTTTTCCATACATTTCTGCCATATGTACATAAACTGACAGTCACCACTGATAAGCTACTACTAAATATTGTAGAAACTTAATTGTTTTGCAATGATTTGTATCATAAAAAGTGCTATACAAATAAACTTGAATTTAATTGAACTGAACTCAATTTACAACAGCCACCAGGCTTACCAAAGTGCTTTACAGAAGAGCAAGAATTGTACCACATACACAGAAAACAGACCAGACAAAAATTTAAACCCACCTGTTTAAAAAAAAAAAAAAAAAAAACATATCACAGTAGTCAATACACTAAGGAAAACAAATAGGTTTTTAGCAAGGACTTAAAAACAGGCAAGGAAGGGGCCATTCTAAACTCTATATGCAGGGTATTCCAGGGTCGTGGCAAATGCACGCTCCCCTCTAAGCTTAAGCCTAACATGACCACCAACAAAACCTGGTCACAGGACCGTAGGCTTCTAGACAGGGTTTAGAGATGAAGAAGTTCAGATAGATAGACAGGAGCTTAGTTATGTAGGGATTTATATACAAAGAGGAGAAATTTAAAGTCTATTCTGACAAACCGGCAACCAGTGTAGAGATCTAAGAATTGCAGTGATGTTATCATGTTTACGATGCTTTAAAAGAAGTCTGGCCACAGTTTTGGACAAGCTGAAGACACACAATTTGAGATTTAAATATACCGCAATATAAAGAATTGCAGTAATCTATACGAGACGTAACAAACATATGAACAGCCATTTCTAGAGTTTTAGTAGTGAGAAAGTTTTTAATTTTAGACAGTAAATGAAGCTGATAGAAACTGGGCCCAATAACAGAAAATATATGTTTATCCAATTTTAAATGCTGGTCAACTAGAATGCCCAGGTTCTGCACCCATGTGGATCTAAAAATGGATAGACTTTCTAGCTCAGGGCTTATACACTAAGAGTTCTCATTTGGACCGAAAACAATTACCTCTGTCTTATCTTCATTTAGGAAGAGGACATTTTGGGCTAGCCATGAATTAACCTCCTCTAAACATTGCAGAAGAGAAGTAATCGCAGTGAAATTGTTTTTCGAGATTGGTGGATAGATTTGAGTGTGAACTGCGTAGAAATTAAAAGACACATCATGTTTTCGTAGAATAGAGCCCAGAGGTAACATGTAAAGAGAGAATAGAGAGGGAGCTAAAATAGAGCTTTGTGGAAGGCCACAGGTCAGAGGAGCAGGGCAAGAGGAAAAATTGCCTAACTTTAAAACGTTCTGTCAGCACTAAAAATGTTCTGTCAGACAGGTATGACTGAAAACATTTCAGAACGTTTGCTTTTAGACGTACCCAAGACTCTAATCAAGATAATAGTGAGGAGTGGTCTATGGTATCAAAAGCAGCTGATAAATCTAAAAGAATTAGAACATCAGAGTCTCCGGAATCAGTAGAGAGGTAAGTATCATTTAACACTCTCAAAAGGGCGGACACAGTGCTGTGAGCAGACTTAAAACCAGATTGAAAAACCTCATAAATACAATTACTAGTCAGAAAACATTGAAGTTGATTCAGCACAATTTTCTCCAAAACTTTTGAAATGAAAGCTAAAAAAGAAATAGGCCGAATTTTTTTTTTTTTTTTTTAGGACAGAGGGATCCAGTGAAGGCTTCTTGAGCAGAGGAGTGACCGTAGCAACTTTAAGGTTGGCAGGAACAGAGCCAGTTTGGAGACACTTATTAATAATGACCCAATCAAATAAATAATTAATTTTAAAAATTTCAGGTGAATGATATCGCTAGAACAGAATGAAGGTTAAGCTCATCAAACACCTCCTTCAATTCCTGGAGTTTGATAGGTTCAAAAGGACCTATCAAAAGATAGGTGCAGAGGCAGATGACATGATTGGAGAGACAGATAAAGTTAAAGTGGGGCAGACGCTAAATCTTAAGTTAGTAATTTTGTCACTAAAACATCTCAAGAAGCTTTCACAGAGAGCATCAGAGGCAACAGGCAATGTGTTAACAGAAGGATTTGTAAAAGATTGAATAATTGAAAAACAAAACCTTAGGTTTAGGGTTATTAGTTTCAATTAGATTAGAAAAGAATGTAGCTTTTGAAGACTTAGCTGCAGTCGGGTAAGATGTAAGAGTCTCTCTGAACATTTAAAGAGATATATGCAGCCTGTCCTTTTTCCATTTACGTTCGGCCTTTATACAGTTTTGTCTTAGTAGACGGGTATCAGAGTTTTGCCACAGTGTAGATTTTGTTTTTTGCTTGTGAGGCTTAACGGGGGCAGATGCATTTGCTGCCTTAAGCCAGGCAGAATTCAAGAGGCTAAGATGTTGATCAGCATCCAAGTCAGATAATGGCTGATCCAAGTGCAACTGTGAGCAAAATTCAGCAAAGCACAAGTTGAAATTTGTGCTAAACTGTGGAGAGTAAAAACGAGAAAGGTTTACAGGTGTATTATGTAAATGAGAGAGATTAGGAATAGACAATGAGAATAATATAGGCTTATGGTCAGAGATCATAAAATCTGAGAGCACAATATCAGTCACATCAAGCCCATATTTTAGATTTAGATTCAACTTTATTGTCATTGCACATGTAAGGTACAAGGCAATGGAATGCAGTTAGCATCTAACCAGAAGTGCAATAAGCAGTAAGTACAGAATATACAAGGTCTACAATATGTTACAAACGTACAGTAAATATACAGATAAGGCAGTATTATGGACATAATTTACAGATTTTTAAATACTATCAGCATGATATACAGATGTGTGTACTATGAACATTCTATACAGATGGATTATGTAAAAGTGTATGTACACTATAGGCAGAAACTATGAACATCATTTACACTAGTGCAATGGACAGTAAAGTGCATAGAAAATATTTCAGTGTGCAAATGGATTACTCAGTATTCTGGATGAACAGACAGTAGTGCAAGTAATAACTAGTTTACTGTTTGTAGATAAATAAATAAATCAGATGTAGTGATGAGGAGGGGTGAGGAGTCTGTGTGTGTGGTATGTGTGTGTGTGTGTGTGTGGGGGAGGGGGGGGCGTTGGGGGGTGTCAGAGGGCAGAGTTCAGTATGGAGACAGCTGTAGGGAAAAAGCTGTTCTTGAATCTGCTGGTCCTTGTCCGGAGGCTCCTGAAGCGCCTCCCAGAAGGCAGGAGGTTAAACAGTCTGTGGTCAGGGTGAGAGGAGTCCTTAAGAATGCTGTGAGCTTGACGTGGACAGCATTTCCTCTGGATGTCCTCAATAGCAGGAAGAGGTGTCCCTGTGATGTGTTGGGCAGTTTTCACCACCCTCTGCAGTGCCTTGTGGTCAGCAACTGAGCAGTTTCCATACCAGACTGTGATGCAACTGGTCAGGATGCTCTCGAACACACACCAGTAAAAGTTCACCAGGATGGTTGAAGACAGCTGGTTCTTCAGTGTCCTGAGAAAGAAGAGGCACTGGTAAGCCTTCTTGACCAGGCTGGAGGTGTTTGTGGTCCAGGACAGGTCCTCCGAGATGGTGGTTCCCAGGACCTTGAAGCTGGAGACACGTTCAACAACCATCCCGTTATCCTCATCATTGTCTCTGATGAGGCCAATCACTGTGGTGTCATCTGCAAACTTAATGATGGAGTTTGATCCATGCACAGGCTTGCAGTCCTGGGTGTAGAGGGAGTAGAGGAATGGGCTCAGCACACAGCCCTGTGGTACGCCGCTGTTGAGTGTTATGGTGGTGGAGCAGGTGTGGCCTGACCTAACATGCTGAGGTCTGTTGGTCAGAAAGTCCATAATCTAGTTGCAGAGAGAGGTGTTAATGTCCAGGTCTCCAAGTTTTGTGGTCAGCTTGGAGGGAATGACGGTGTTAAATGCTGAGCTGAAGTTAACAAACAACATCCGTAGATATGTTGTTATTGTCCAAGTGTGTGAGTGCAGAGTGCAGCACTGTGCATACTGCATCCTCTGTGCTCCTATTTTTACGGTAGGCAAATTGGTGTGGGTCCAGTGTGGGTGGGTGGGTCTTTGAGGTATGCTTGAACCAGTCACTCGAAGCACTTGATAATGATGGGTGTGAGTGCTACGGGGCGGTAGTCATTTAGGCACATTGGGGAGGATTGTTTCGGTATTGGCACAATGGATGTGGACTTAAAACATGTTGGCACAGTTGCTTGGGTGAGGGACAGGTTGAAAATGTCTGTGAAGACCCCTGCAAGCTGCTCAGCACATGCCCTAAGCACACAACCAGGAATGCCGTCCGGGCCAGCAGCCTTGCGTGGGTTGATCCGGCTCAATGCAGTGTGGACATCTGTGGAGGTGAGTTTGAGGGGTTGGTGATTTGCTGAGTGTGTGATTTTGGTGGCCGTCTCCTTGCTGTCGCTGTTGAAGCGAGCATAAAAGTCATTTAGCTTGTTAAGGGTGGAGACGTCTGTGACTGTTGGAGCGGAGTTGCTTGACTTGTAGTCGCTGATGACCTGGATGCCCTGCCACATGCGGGGTTGGAAAAAGTGTTCCTCTTCCTTCAGCTTGTAGCAGTACTTGGCCTTTTTGATGCTCCTTTTCAGGTTAACCCTGGATTTGCTGTAGGCTTGAGTGTCATCTGACCTGAAGGCAGTGTTGTGGGCTTTCAGCAGAAGTCGCACCTCCTTGTTCATCCATGGCTTCTGATTAGGGTACGTTGTGATCTGTTTTTCTGTTGTAACACTGTCAATGGTGGTGTTGATGTAATCCAGTACAAAGGAGGTATAGATATCAATGTCTGTGTGAGTGCCTGAGAAGCAAACATACTCCAGTCCGTGTATTGAAATATAAGGGTATAAGATCCAACGAATGTCCCTGAATATGAGTAGAGACATTGATCCACTAGGATAGATTAAAAGCATTGATAAGATTAAGAAAGTCATGTGATAAGGAGTTAGATGGACAGCAGACATGGATATTAAAGTCGCCCACCAATAGAAAGCAATCATAATTTGTGCCAACACTGCCAATCAGTTCAGTGAAATGCTGTATAAAATCCTAAGTAGAGTGCGGAGGACAGTAAATCTCCCCTAGACATACAGGACAATTCCAGTCTGAGCGAAGAAACTGAGCTTCAAAGTTGGAAAAGACCCAATCAACAGCATGCAGAGAGAGAGAGAGTTCTTTAAAATTGTTACTATCCCACCCCTGCATCCACTCGGACTTGGAGAGTTTAAAAAAATGTACAGTCAGCAGGGATCAGATCAGAAAACGGAGTTAGATTACAAACTTTTATCCAGGATTCCATGATAAACATAAAATCCAAGTTTTGAGATGAATAAAAGTCATTTAATAAGAAGGTCTTATTCACCAAGGAACGGGCATTTAATAATGTCATCTTCAGTGAAGAAATAATAACAGGAGATGAGGACACTCTTTTCAGCGAGCCCAGATTTCTGTGAGTTACTCCACTTCGTCGGGAGCCGAGGCCGATTTGGTGGAAACCAGCACTAGAAACAGGGCTTGGGTGCAGGGGGAGAACAGGACAAAGCCTGTTCTGTAGGCCAAATCCAGCGGACTCCAGGTAGTAGAGCAGCTGTAAAACAATTTGTGGGAATGATCCGAGAGAAAGCCAGCCCGCAGATGAGCTTTCAGCTTCAGCATGTATCCTCCGTGGTTGCCTCGTTTCCTCCGTTGGTTTCCCCACAGGATGTTGAAGGGCCACCGGTGAATACAATCCGAGATAACTGATTGGAATGACTCCTTCGTATTGTCAAAGGAGCAGTCCACATCCAAAGTGTGTGAATGTGTCCGCAACAGAGTTGCGGATACCAAGAGTGCTTGACGGTCATATATTAAAAGCGTGTAGCAGTTTAAAAGCAGAGCAGACAACCAGACAAGCAAACACGAAGGCAACAGACGACATGCCGAATACACAGGCACTATCTTGAATCAACTTGACCAAGTCAAGCCAAGTCAACTTGAATCAGGAGTGGCCATTCAACTGAGACTGCTCTACTGTCAGTCGAGGAAGCCTTGCAGATTTCAAAAGCTGATTCCAAATCATCAGTTCTTATTCTGCTGGATCTATCTGCTGCTTTTGACACTGTCAATCATCAGATCCTCCTGTCTGCCCTCTCATCACTGGGCATCACAGGGATTCCACTTTGCTGGTTTGAATCCTATCTCACTGGTAGGTCTTTCAGAGTGGCCTGGGGAGAGGAGGTATCCAAAGCACATTAACTGGTCACTGGGGTTCTTCAGGGATCAGTTCTTGGACCCCTCCTCTTTTTTACATACACATCACTGGGTCCCATCATACAGCAACATGGATCTACTACCATTGTTATACTGATGACACACAGCTCAATCTCCCACTTCAACCAGATGATCCAATGGTAGCTGCACGGATCTCAGGCTGCCTGGTGAACATCTCAACAAGGATGAAAGAACATCACCTACAGCTCAACCTGGCAAAGAATGAGCTTCTTGTCTTCCCTGCCACTCCAACTCTACAGCATAATTTCACCACCAGCTAGGTTCTTCTACAATTACCCCATCAACTTCAGTCAAAAATCTTGGTGTAATCTTTGATGACCAGCTGACCTTCAAAGACCACATTGCAAAGGCTGCTCGATCTTGCAGGTTTGCACTGCACAACATCAGAAAGATCAAGCCTTTTTCTAATGGAGCATGCTGCACAACTTGCTCTTGTCATTTCTAGGCTGGACTACTGCTTTGCTCTTCTGGCTGATCTTCCATCAAGCACCATCAAACCTCTACAAATTATTCAGAATGCAGCGGCACGACTGGTCTTCAGTGAGCCCAAAAGAGCCAATGTTACACCTCTCTTTAACTACTTGCACTGGCTACCGGTTGCGGCTCGCATCAAGTTCAAGACATTGATGCTTGCATATAGTACAGTGACAGGCCCAGCACCCACCTACTTCTACTCACTACAACAAATCTGCATCCCCTCCAAAAGTCTGAGATCCGCTAGTGAGCAACGCCTTGTGGTACCTTCACAGAGAGGCTCAAAATCACTTTCCAGAACATTCTCGTTCACCATGTTTCACCATGGTATGGTTCCTGGTTGGTGGAATGATCTTTCCACCCTGATCCAGAATGCTGAATCCCTGACAATTTTCAAGCGACAGCTGAAAACTCATCTCTTTGGATGGTTCTCGACTTGATCCTAAATAAAAAAATAAAAAAAAAAATAAAAAAACTTTCTCTATCTCTTTATTTATTCCTTCTCTTTCTAGCTTGTATTTATTTGAACAAATGCTTTAAACTTGGTATTATGAGCACTTCCTGTGTCTATTTGCCTCTTTAGGAAGAATCACTTTATGTATTCCCCAATTGTAAGTCGCTTTGAATAAAAATGTCTGCAAAATGACTAAATGTAAATGTAAATATATATTTAGCACTCTTTCCACCACTGTGTCCCCTTGAGGAACAATTACCATCCGAATCTTCTTCTGTGTTCTAAAGAAAAATTATCTGATATTTTATTTATTTCTTTTTACAATAAAAAAATAAAATAAATAATACAAAAATATAAAAATATAAAATTTTAGAATAATTTATCCTAATGGTATGATTTCATATCAGCTGTGAATATTTAAGAATGAGAATGCACATTCAAAAGATATGAGATATATGAGATATAAGGGTGTATATACAGAAGCTGTGGAGGGAAAGAAACCAGGACAATGTGATACCACATGCATGCAGATAGGGAGTGAATATGTAACTTCTTACAAAGTTTCCTGCATATTGTCTTTTCTTCTTTTTTTAATGTAACTGTTTATCTGGGGCAAAATTATATATTCGTAGGCACTGCACAAAAAATGCCATAAAATGTAATTTTTGTCTTTATCTTGGTAAAAAAAAAAAAAAAAAAAAAAATTACAGACACTGCAACAGATGAGACAAGAGCAATTCTGACATGGTGTGTAGTGATTACAGTGATAGCATCACATTTTAGATCTAAGTAGCACCCCTAGTGCAATGGCTTTGGGCTTAAATATTAATATTTAGTTTGGTCACACTATTCTACGGGGGATCAGCCAACGAATTTCAACTTGACAATAAAGAACAATCATGGAAGAATGTTGAATAAATAACAATTACATAAATCATAGGAAGTTGTAGTCTGACCAGTCTGAAGCATTTGAGAGATATTGTTAACTTGTAGAGCCTCTTACTCTATTATCAATAGAAGGAAGACACAAGTGCAATAAATGGGTTTTATTGACAAAAGATAGACAAGAGTAACTAATAACTGTTAAATGGGTACAATAAATGGATGGATTGCAAAAGATTCAAAGTGGCTGAGTTAGATGTTACTTTAACCGTTATCTTATGGAAAGATAAACTGAAGTTTCCTGTAAGTAATAAAATAAACCTTATTCTAGATTCAACAAATAAATCGAGATATTTGTTATTAACTAAAATCAGATATATAGAATCTAATGCAAAATTAATTAATCTGATAATTGCTTGAGGTCGTTGTTGGTGTTGCTGTTTCCAAACTCCACAAATTCACTTCTTGTAGAACTTCCTTGTTTTTCCTTGGAACAACAACTTAGTTTATCATTATGCACACAGAGAGAGATAACTTACAGTAGACCCTTTCTTTGTCTCCAAGAAAACCTTTTAATCTTTCCTGAGAAGGAGGGATTTGCAAGTTGAAGCCTTTCAGTTCCAGCGTTTTGATTGGTCGATGCTGTCAGAGGTGGCCATGGTATGGCCCCCATGTTAATGTTACCCCCTCTCCACAAGAGGTAATTTTGTTTATCTTAAGGCACAAGCATCCTTTGTTGTCCACAAAGCCTGGTCTCATCAGAATGAAGCTTGTGGAAAGGGAGTTGCCATCTTGCTAATGTTCACTACAATGGATTAAAAACACCTTCCATATGAACCGATCCAGGTGAAATCATAATAAATATAATGCTAATCAGCAGTGCAGCGTGTAACATCATTGTCGTATCAGTACTTAAAATAAACAAAAAACAGTGATGCTAATGCTAGTTAAAAAATGGTATTTTAAGGACCAATTCTAACTATAAACTAGTGGCTTATTAGCATGCATATTACTAGCATATTGGCTGTTTATTAGTACTTATAAAGACCATATTAATGCACATATTAAGACCATATTAATGCCATGCATTCTGCATGACAATATTTTAGATCCCTTAATCCTACCCCATACGTAAACGTACAGCTACCTTACCAACTATTAACAAGCAGCATATTAGGAGTTTATTGAGGGTAAACCCTTAATTAATAGTAAATATGTGTTCCCTATTTTAAAGTGTTGACAAATATATATATATATATATATATATATATATATATATATATATATATATATATATGTATATATATATATATATATATTGAATGCCCCTTTAATATAATAGATTTTTTTCCAAACATAAAACATTGCAAATTACAATTTTCTGCATCAGCCAATAATTTTTATTTGAGTGCATCACTAATATTATTTCAATATTCTCTCTGACATTGTCCTCTGAAGCACCTTTGCAGTCTATGTTTTATTCAGCACAGATTACACATATTGATGGCATCCAATTATTAAGAGCTTATGCATAAGACATCAAGCCATTTGAAATAGTTTGGAAAGGAAACACAGCATCCCAGTGGAAGTCTGAAGTCATTGTGAAGTCATCAAATTGATCATCAGTAAAACCGGCACGGCATAAATAGAGAAATACACACATGAATCAAAATCAGCCCAGTATGGTCATACATACATTTCCTCAGAAAGCAAGTGACACAGAATAAATAAATACATAAATAAAATAAAACAAACTAACAAAAGAGCAGAAATTCCCAAGACATGGAAAATAGCAGTAGACAAGCGAAGAAAAAGGCATTCCTACATTTGCAAGGTGTGAGGTAGAAAAAGAGAGGGCCCTAACACAACGTAATGATCCGCTGCTTCATTCATATGCAGTTGACTGCCATGTCCTCACCGTGTCAACATAATCCGACCGAATCTTCCAGTAGCAGGCTAGGTGACAGCCCAGAAAGGATTTAGTGCCCTTGTATCTGTCAGCGTCTCTGTGGACTGGCACCTAGCAAGAGCTTATCTAACTCATGGATTTGTCAGGCCTTAGAAGAACCTAGAGCACCATCGCTCTAATGTGTCCAATGCTGCACAAACAGCTTAACGCCTCTCATATCCAATGCATGAGGGAAATCCTTTTACTACCGCTTTTGTTAGTACACTGTGCAGTTTTGTGAGTAAATGTTGAATAAGACAGATCATAATTCAAAATTGTCATTGAAAAAATGCTTACCTTGTACTCCATACAAGAAAAATGACTGCATTCAGAATGGAGTACTATCACTTACTGAATAATGTACAGTGCCTGCATTATACAGTGGTGCTATTTTTTAAACAGTAAATGAAACCAGTAGTCAGTATTCCACCAATATGCTACAAAGGCCTTACATGTTTCATATTTCAAAGGGTTTTATAATAAATAAAAGTTACTGAACACACACAGACACACACACACACACCGGAAACTTTCCAGAAACCTTCAACGGCTGAAATCTGGGATAAGGCCATCTCTTTCTCCTCCATTCTCATGTTTTTCTCATTCAAGGGATGAATTTTTTTTTTTTTTTTTTTTTTTTTTTAAGTAGTGTGCTGTGTGCATTTGCTGTGTAGAAATTCAACTGAATTTGCTTTAAATCTGGTTGTGTAAACACTTTATTTTAAGGACCAATTCTCATTACTAACTAGTTGCTTATTAACATGTACAGTATATTACTAGTATATTGGCTGTTTATTTGTACTTATAAAGCACATAATAATGTCTTATTATGCATGACCATATTTTAGATCTATTAATCCTGCACCATATTTAAATTTAACAACTCCCTTACTAACTATTAAGAAGCAACAAATTAGCAGCACTATGATGAAAAATAGATTTTTACACAAGGGTGCATTCTATTCAGTAGGGATCATATAGTACATATTCACAGACATCACCTTCCGCCGTAAGGTACTTTTCCTATAAAATATTTTCCATTCCACTGCACTTCTTTTCCATTTCCTTTTTCCTGTGTAAATACATGCTGGGCCAGGGCTGTTCAATTCCATAGCTAGAGCAGGGTTTAGTTCTAATCATAATCAAACACACCTGCCTAGAGTAATGAACTAATCCTGAAGACCTTGATTAGCTGGCTCTGATCTGTTTAATTAGGATTGGAACTGAACTGTTAAGGTCCTGGCCCTCCAGGAATTGAATGACCTTGTGATAACTGACCGTATTTGACCATAAAACTTGCGTTTCATGTTATACATGTGAACACAATGTTAAAAGTTCTTCAGCTTTTAAAATGTGTCTAAAAGACACATGCTATACGTATTTGCTTTTGTGAAAAATTGCAAAATGCTAGTATGATATAAAATTTATGCAAACACACAGTCATTTCATTTTTAAGGAAATGTAAACAGGCAGAACAAAACATCTAATGTTAAAATAAAACTGTAGATGCAGGGTAAAAAGACCTGATGATGTCTATGAAATTAATAATCACGTTGTCTATTTTTATTAATAATCAAACAGCAAACTACTCTTGAAAAACTTTAGTAGTACTTCTGCAGTCAGTTACTGTACATATTGAAAGCACTATTTGCTATATAATTCAATTTTTAAAATGGGTAAACAGAATCAACATGCTTTGACATTGAGCAGCAAAATGCATGAAATATTTGTTAAAGGGGTCATATGATGCAATTAAATTTTTTTCTTTCTCTTTGGAGTGTTACAAGCACTTGGGGCATGAAGAAGATCTGTAAAGTTGCAAAGACTAAAGTCTCAAATCCAAAGAGATTATCTTCATTAAGACTCTGCCACGCCCCCCAAAACGGCTCATTCAAAGACGCCCCTCACATATATATGTCACCATGTGGAAATATTTGCATAATGCTGCCCAAATGTTTACGCAAAGAAGGAAGGCGTGGTTTCAGTAACCGCAGTTAGTTTTGATGCAGCCATGTCAGGGAAATGCTGTGTGTATCTAGGCGAAAGCAAAAAGACATTATTTGGCCTTCCAAAAGTAGATGCATTTAGGAAGCTTTATTACTTACAACAGAACAGCAACGCATTTTATGGGCGACCGTTTCATGAA
>CM045040.1:19751333-19953833 GCA_024542945.1 allo-octoploid hybrid of Carassius auratus x Cyprinus carpio | reverse complement strand
TTTGAGAAACATGTCTATATGGCAGCTGTATTCGGGTATCATTTACACCAGTCGGTTCCTCCAATAGTGGGTCACACAAGCCAAAATCTCACAGGTGAAATTTAGGTTGTGGACAGCACGGGAAAAGCAATAGTAAATGCAAAAATAATGTGCAACCAATCATATAACCATATATAGTTAAGAGCGCAGACTAAATGCAATTTTAAATATATACATTATGAAAAATAGGAGAAAAGTGTGTCAAAGTTATGTCCAGTGGAATTTTTTTTTTTAAATATTTGCCCAGAAGCAGTGATGAGCAGGCTTGGCTCAACTATGCTCAGATTTAGAGAACTATTCCACCAAGAACAAATACAATAATATTGTAATGTACATTACCATGCCAATCCCTTCGAGAGTTGTCATGACAGAATTACCAGCTAGCTTCCTGCTCCTATAGAAGTATGACCGATATTGCACATATGTATACTTTTGTTCTTTCTTGATATTTTTAACTGTATGTGGCCTCCTTTCATTTACCCAACCTAAAGTCACTCTTCAGCTGCATCATCTAAATAGGAAATTATGCTTCTCCAGTCACTTCCTGTATCCCTGCAACTTGGTGGAAGTTGCTATACAGACAGGCCTGTTTCAGAATATAGACACTCAAAAAGCTTGTTGTCTTTGTCAGAACGCTGACAGTCAACGCTATTGTGTTAATTATTATCATATGGCTCAACAGTCATGTTATGCCAACACAGGCTAATTTTACAGCTGGCATATGGACAGTATCAATATGTGCCAGCCAGAGCAGGACAGATGCCCATTTCTGAATTGTTGTTTCTCTGCACGTTTCTTCTTCCACTAGTTTTACCATCATCCCCGACATGCTCACCAAATATCAATGCTGCATAAGTGATATTCCAAACGTCCTACTTGGAAACTTGCAATATATAGCTTCAACCTTCAAATAAAAAAAAAATAAAAAAACCTTAAAACATGATTTTACCAATCAATATCAAATGTGGGATATTCTTTTTTATTAGGGGTTCAAGCGTGTCGCGGTGAAACCCTATTGTAATTGTTAAGATTTTCAAAGATCACCATTCTGACCTAAAAGTGATTGGGCAGACCAAGCTGTAAGACGTAGAGATCTGAAACTTTGAGGGATGGTAGTACCCCTTCGACACCGTCACCAAGCTTTGTCCCAGTGGGCCTGACAGGGGCACTGCAGCAATCAAAAGTATGAAATTGCTCATTACTTCTAAAGTGTTTGTTGCAGATTCAAGTGTCTTGTATCATAGTGATTTTTGGGTCAAGACGAACAAAACGCATATGATGGATTTGATCATCACTTGGTGAAAATTTCAGCTATTTAGGATTTTTTAAAAAAAGTTATTATTTTTTTTTTTTAAACCTACTTTTATGAACTAGTCCTAGGTTTTTCACCAGATAAGAACCAAACCAGTGCACTCTGGAGAGTGAATATCAATAATTATATAAAACAAAATATATATATATATGTAAAAACAAATAAATAAATAAATAAAAAATAAAAATAAAGTTTTTTTGACTCGCCGTCACAAAAGATGATTTTTTTTTTCTTAAACTCAACAAAACCACTGCAGTACAATTTGCTGGACTATATAGGTCAATAATAATAATAATAATAATAATAATAATAATAAAAATAAATTGAAAAAAAAAAAAAAAAAAACCTGGAAATCACCTGGAATTGCCCAAAATGCTCTTTTTAATAATTGATTAAGTTGGTTACAGACTTGCTAAATAATATTTCATATTTCTTTCTTTCTTTCTTTCTTTCTTTCTTTCTTTCTTATTTAATTATTTGTGCTTAAATGCCTTAAAGTGCTTGAACCTGGTAATATTCAGTTGTTAAAAGTGCTATTATTGTTATTATTAGTCAAGTCAAGTCACCTTTATTTGTATAGCACTTTATACAATACTGGTTGTGTAAAAGCAGATTTACAATGTTAAAGAGAAAAATAGATTGTCAGTAATGCAAGAAGACAATAACAGAGCCATTTTCCAGCTAAAGTCAGTTCATTGATGATTCAGTTATGTCATCATCCAGTTCAGCTCTATTCCAATAGTGTCTGTGCAATCAGTCATGCATCCCCAACTAAGCTAGCCAAAGTCGACAGTGGCAAGGAACCAAAACTCAATCGGTGACAGGAATGGAGAAAAAACCTTGGGAGAAACCAGGCTCAGTCTGGGAGTGAATAATAATTACTATTGCTATTATTATTAATAATAATAAAAATGCCACTTGGTCTTGGGAAATTGATCTTCCAGTTTCAAACTGCAGGTGATATGATACAAGCATGGTAACATCCATGGATTTGTAGACAAAATGATAAACCATCAGCTTTATGCAGCTGATAATAAAAACCTGTTTGCGATTGCAAATGTGTAAAACACTGTAAACATGCTCTGTGGTTGACAATTGTGCACCTGCAAAACAAATGCTAGTCTGCATTCTGTCATTTATCCCATTCAGTCTGGTTGCCAGGAGATTTGGTTGCCTTTGTTGACATTTCAAAAGAGAATGCTAGAATTGCAATTTGTTTTTATACATCATCTTCTGTGCATCGAGGAATGGTATGCATTTGTGGTCGGAAGTAGGAGATATCAAACAGAAATAGCCACGTTTGACTTCAAATGGAACTCTGCATTATCCACATATATCCTGTATATGACAAAGCTATGGGCACTGTGCCTGTATGCATTATTCTCAGCAATACAATCAATACATGCCCTGCGTTCTGCTGCCTCATGCATTTCAAGATGTTCCAGTGAAGAACGATGATACTTTTAGCCAAGAAACATATACCAAGATACTATTAGATAAAATGTGCAAAAAAATATTTAGTAAAACAGCTTGTCACTGTGGCCTCAAAGGGACACCTTTGTACATTCTTTACCCTTAAGGGGTGCATACTGTAGACCGTAGAGTAGTAATATGTCCCTTAAAGCTACTATTATGGTACTAATATGCACCCTTTAGTGGTAAAGAAGATACAAATATGTCCTTTTGAGGCCCCAGCGACAAGCAGTTGTATCCCTAATGTTGCAGTTTTGCATTTTTTTTTTCTGACAGTGTATTAAATTCCATGTAAAAAGTCTTTCTGCAAATTAAAAAAAAAAAAAAAAAAAAAAAAAAAAAAAAAAAAAAATATTGGTAAGTGTAGTCTGTTTAAGTTATATAAGGCATTTGCATGTTTAAATAAAACCTCAAATATAAATGGTATAGCCAGATTTATTTATTTATTTTTATTTATTTTTCTTTTTTTAAGTGCATGCTGGTTTAAAGCTCCAGAGAGACACCTACTATTCTTAAACAAGTAATTGTGACTTGGATCACTGTCTTTCACTTTGAAACCCATTCCCAATTTAAAGAAATGGAAGCATCAGCGCAAGTTCTACAAGAAAGACTTAATGCCACGTCACATATTACAATTAGATCTAGCCAATCGGCACTCAACACAAGGAATATAAAAGCCCTCTGCTCACCTTCAGTGTCCTGTTCAAACCCAAAGGTCACAGCAACCTCTCATTGTCTGCGATTACTCAGACTCAGATGATGATTTCGTTCCACCATCTCCTGTTGCTACTCGGCATAGCACCCGTCTCCAAAACCGCGACTCTCCATGGGCTCAGTGGTCCTCAGAGAGGTTTATCAAAACTCTTCAGGCTGCCAGATTTCCTATCAACCAAGATATGTCATGGCCTTTAACGCATTGGGTACTCTACCTGATTCCCCTGCAAACACAGCCCAGTCAGCTTCAGCAATGCCAGTGCAACCCAAACAAACTGATACGAAGCGGTCAACTAAATCATCTTTGCCTCGTGCAGCAAAAAGACTTATGACATCTGCGCAGTCTTTACACTCTCTGCCTTACTCTGAAGAAACTAATGCCAATGCTCAACTCATCCAGGCTGTCAAAAGCATTTCAGATTCTGTTAAGGGTTTAGAATCCAAAATGGCTATCTTCGAGAATGCTCTCCAGGCTCAACTCTACCTTAATTTTCTTCAGGCTCACAAACCTGGCAGCAAGTGAAAGAGCAAGAGGCTCTGAGACAGGCGACCCAGAGATGGAAGGAGCTTCTTTTTGGGAGATGGTGAATGCACCAATCCCTCCCCCGTAGGAGGGCCGGGCAGAGAATCTTTTGTTTTGTTTTGTTCCAAAATCTGAACAAAAAAGCAATTTTCTCTATCCCTGGGTCCCGAGAGAGGATGGAGAGTTGTGGATGGGCTAGTTCCATATCACACTCAACCTCCTCTGTGGCCAGCAGGCAGCAGTGGGTGGACTGAAAGCGCTATCAAAGGCCCTACTCACACTCTGCCCAACCATGGAACTAGGTAAGTGTTGCACCGCACACTCAGACCCTGCTTTGGTCTGCATCCGAGCTGCCTGAGCCGGGTCACTGTGTTCCATCTTGCTGCCCCACTGTGGGTACATCGTTATTTCCACTGGTCCCATATGAATGTATCTGGGAGCCTGGCTAGCACTGTTCAGCCCATCTTGCTGGCTCCTTCGGACCATCAGGCTCGGCTATGCGATTAATTTTGCCCAGTTTCCCCCCAAATTCAGGAGCACCCACTACACATCAGAGAAGGCAGTCGATGCTTATGTCTTCTTATGGAAATTGCAGTCCTACTGGTGAAGGATGTTATATAACAGGTCCCTCCAGCTGATATGACAGCCCCTACTTCATTGTACCCAAGAAAGGCAGTGGGTTACAAATGATCTTGGACCTACGTGTTTTTAACTGGGCCCATTTACAGGCTACGGTTCAAGATGTTGAAGCAGAAACGCATCTTTGAGTGCATCCGTTAAAAGTACTTTCGTCTAGATCCTTTCACACCACAGACCCTTTCTGCAGTTCGCATTCGAAGGACGAGCATATCAGTACAAGGTCCTGTCCTTCGCCTCACAGAGAAACGTGCTCAGTCGGTGTTGAACTGCTTGAATTCATTCAAGCGCACAACTTGTGACAGCTCGTCAGTCGCACGGTTGAGCAGACCCAGAATATGAACAGCACGAAGAGACCTCAGATGCTTCTGACTCCAAAGGAGGAGGTGGCGTGTGAGTTGGGACATACAACAGGACCACAGACCAGACAGCGACTCACAGGCCTCAAGGATAGTTTCAGCACCAGACGTCACCACAGAGGGATCAGGTACCTGCAAAGCACTGGACAGAGGCAAACAAACAGTTTGAGAATGCTCAGCATTGGACAGAGCCAGTGCTATGTTTACATCACCAGAACTGGGTTTGTCCAACTGCTCACATTCATAATACAGTTTAATCATATTAACATGGCAAAGTCTGCTATGACGGGCACGGTCAGGAGTAGCTACAACATAATCCCTGTCACTGGCTCTCTTTTCTATGATATAGGGGCCACTATAACGTGCCTGAAGACTGGAAACAGGAATTGGGTAGAAACACCAGAACTCTATCCCCAGGCTGTCTTACTTTGGCCTTTTTGTCAAACCAGCTTTTCATTTTGGACTGAGCAGCAGACAAGTTTTGTGTAGCCAACTTACAAGCTCTATGTATATTGTAACAGAAAGAGCTGACATAATCAAGCAGATTTTTTATCAGAAGCAGTAGGGTGAGGACGCGCAGTAGGACTACTGTCAGGGAATAACTTGGACTCTATGTCAGGATCTATCATAAAGCTACTCTCTAAACCATCACACTCTAAAATATTAGCTTTAGCCATAGTACATGTAACAGCACATAAAGGAAACACTGGGATACTTTGTCTGCAATTCATCAGAGCCTTCAGAGACAATGGGCACAGCAGTAACCTCTGGACTTACTAGAATTTTAGCCCCAGCTAAATCATTACCTAAGAGGTAATCCACTCCTTTAATGGGAAAAGAGGCACACACGGCCACCGCAACTGGACCAGACACCAGGTCCTTGTCAACAGTTTAATGCGGTTTCATTTGAGAGAGGCAAAACACTTTGTAGAATAACAGACCTAGAAGCAGCCATATCATGTAAAATAGTTACTGGGACTTTTATACAGCTGTCAGGCAATGAGACAGTGCCCTTCATAATGAAAGGGGAATAAATGTCCACGCTTTCAGATTGAGAAGGGTGCAGGCCTGAAGATATTTTGACCAATGCAATAGTTTTAGGTTTCTTTTTATTCAACAAAAACAATTGTTGATCAAATAGCAATGCTTTTTACAATAAGCGCACACAGGCCTCGCCTTAGCTGCACTGTTTTTAGTTAACATGCTCTCTAGAGCAGGGGTTTTCAACCTGTGGGGCGCACCTGTCAAGGGGGCCGCGAGCATCAGTTAATTCAGAGACATTCCCTTGATGATTTATGAATATGAGTTAGCAAATCTTTAGCCGTCCGCTAGGGGGAAATCTGACTCCTACTGCTAGTCGACAGAGCAGAGTTGGCTCGAGTATCAGTCACGCTTATTGACAGTGTAAGATGATTTACGGTTAGCTGTGTTGGAAATCCAACCATGGACTGGTATGTTGTTATCTCAGAAACAGGTTCAGCTATCACATTGAATCAGGTAAACTGGTTATATATTTATGTTTCAGTATAATTATGCATACTAGGGGCAGTTCTAAACACTTTTTAGGTGGGTTTCAGCCAGAGGTGGGGGACTCGAGTCAGGTGACTTGACTCGATTCAGACTTAAGTCGCAAATTTTTTTCCAAAAAAAAGCTCCTAGTGACAAAACTAGCGACTTCTTGGACAAACCTTATTTAGTTTCTGAGACTCGCCAGTACTTCCGCACGAGCGCGAGGTCTTGCTTTCCCAGCACGCATGCACCTCTCGTCTGAACTGTTCAGCGAGCGGCTGAGAGGAGCAGCGCTTTAGGTTAAACAAGATATTCTGTCACTTATATCTCTATTTTACGTGCAAATATAGCCGAAATCACAGCACAGTCATTGTCTTTATCCTATGTGTATTTGATTTCATTAGACAACGTCATGATTATGAATCAGGGTTTTTGTGCGGAGAGCTGGTTGTCTTAATGGGCCGCTTTCAGTCTCTATTTCATATTCATCCCGTTGTCTTACAACAGAAACAGAAAAATATACCAGTGAAAACAGCTTTATTTAGAACCTAGCTGCATTAAAATACAGTTCGTGAGCAGTATCAAATGTATTTTTTTTTATTTTTTTGCAAGTGGAATGCATTGTAAATGGTTATATACTGTTTATATGGAAATGTCAGCTTTTTGTGGCAGTAGCATGTGTACAGTGCATTGACTAATAATTGGTCTTCAGTGTTACTCTTTGAGTGAAAGGCCTATGGATAATTTATGGGGATGCATACAAGAAAAAAAAAATCATTCAGTTGCGATCCCAACCATGCACACACACACACACAAAAAGAAAAAAAAAACTTCCAAGTTCAACCATGTACACATACAGGTGCACACACATTCACTCACAAATATTAATAAATCACACTCACTCAAATCACACAGATTAATAATGTACATTATAAAAAGGTCCAAGGTTTGTGTGATTCAATTATTAATATTTTTTTCTTGTTGTTGTTATTCTTTTGTTAAAAAGAAAGGATCTAACTTAAAGGATTACTCCACACCAACATGAAAATTGTAATTCATCACTTACCCCCATTTCGTTCCAAACCCATAAAAGCTTTGTTCATCTTCAGAACACAATTTAAGATATTTTGGATGAAAACAGAGAGGCTTGTGACTGTCCCATAGACAGCCAAGTAATTAACACTGTCAAGGTCCAGGAAAGTATGAAAAGCATTGTCAGAATAGTCCATCTGCCATCAGTGATTCAACCATAACATTATGAAGCGACGACAATACTTTGACTTCGACAATCCGCTGAACTCAAACTGCATACGCTCTTCTGTGCCAGCCGCTCCACAAGGATACGTTTTCTGCGTGTATTTACACTTTGATTTGATGGAAAACAGCACATCAGTGCAGCTGACACAGAAGAGCATACGCAGTTTGAGTTCAGCGGATATTCTCCAAAATGGTGCTATGGTGATGTGGACAGACACAGAGGAGAGGAATTGTTGAATAAAGTCATTATTTCTGTTTTCTTTGTGTACAAAAAGTATTCTCGTCACTTCATAACGTAACGGTTGAATCACTGATGGCAGATGAACTATTCTGACGATGCTTTTCATACTTTCCTGGACCTTGACAGTGTTACTACTAGAAACCATTTTATTGTGAATTGTTTAATACTTTTTCATGGTTTTCTTCAGTGTTTGAGGCATATTGAAACAGCTGTACATAAATACTTTTCATGCTTTTATGTTGGACTAATTTCAGTTACATTTACATCTTAGGCTATGTAGTTTTAATTTTTATTTATTTATTTATTTTAGATTTTTATTGTATTAACAACTCAGCTGTATGTGGACACATTTAGAGTAGAAATGCATATTGCAATTTTGTTTTGTTGCAGATAAAACTCCCATAGTCCATTAAACTATTGTAGTTTAAACTTATTTTAATATAAAAATTCAGTCAAATCATCAAACATTTGTATAATGGCTGTCTTGACAAGTATCTTTGTAATCACAATTTGTTGTTTTAAGTGAGCGTAAACAGAAAACAAAATATCAGATGCACATAAGTATAATGAATCTGTGCATTTATTATATGAATGTTAAACAAAAAGAGCAAAAGAAAAATCATTTGCTGCTTTAATAGCTTTAATGAATATTTGCGTTATGTTGATGTTAATAAAGTAATTCTGTGTGAATACAGTAATGGGGCTGGGGGTTGGGGGGGGGGGGGTGTGCGAGTGAAATTAGACAAATTTGGGGGGACACATGTCCTAAAAGGTTGAAAACCCCTGCTCTAGAGTAAGCGTGCGTGACAGGACCAATTTGCGACAGGAAAGAAAGGCTCGTCAAAGCTCTCTCTGTGGATCAGAACATATTCATCAGCTAATATCGCAGCAGCAGAAACATTAGTGACTTTTTTCATCATTTAAGTATGTTGCGATTTTGTCTGGTAGACAATTTTTAAAAAGAATTTTTAAAGAATTGGATCACAAAGCTGCTCCATGTTTGTGCAGAACATCAATAATCAAAAAGTGCTATTTTCTCATGACCAAAACCAACATAACTTTGGCCCTCTGCTTTCTTATAACACTAACTGCTTCCCCGCCACACTATAAAAAAATAAATAAATAAAATAGGTGAAGCTCAAAGAGCAACACCTCTTCAGCCTAACAGGGCAGCAAAGGCCACTATCTACAAAACAATTCAGTGCAAGAGACAAAACACTTCACTCATCTGCATTTCCTGCAAAAAGAGTGTAATGGATGGCAAAAAATTGAAAAAAAAAAAAAAAAAAAAAATATATATATATATATATATATACATATATATATATATATATATATATATATATATATATATATAAAACACTCCAAAAAAAAAAAAAAAAGCATGTCCAAGCACGCGCATGCTGCCACTTATAACGCACCACAAAGTTACACACGGAATTCCCGATAATGCAATACTGGAAAACCCACTTTTGCAGCCGCATCACTACTATTCCGCTCATTCAAAAAAAAACAAAAAAAAAACAGCTAGAACAGGGAACAAAGAAAGTGGTGAAAAATGCACCAAAAATTAAATTTAATGCAATAAAATACGTTTTGATCGTATACAATGTAAAGAATAAGAAGAGGTGTCCCGTCCTGTCCAAGCCTGTCCTGAGAGACCTCCAAGGCGCTCACCCTCCCACCCCTCTATGTTAAAGGGTTACCCCACCACAAAATTACAATTGTGTCATTAATCACTTACCCCCATGTCGTTCCAAACCCGTAAAAGCTTTGTTTGTCTTCAGAACACAAATTAAGATATTTTGGTTAAAAACCGTGAGGCTTGAGAATGTCCCAAAGACTGCCAAATAAATAACAAAGCAATTTGCCTTTTTTCTTTTTTTTTTTCTCTCTAGAGTGATGTTTGCTTATAAATGTGATGGGGCCCATGGTATTTTAAAGGCAATATGATGTGATATGAAAATTGTAACCTTGGTGACAAGAGCATGAGTCATCCAAGGAAGAGTGGCACCATTTTGCTGTCTGAATATTTTGACAAGAGCAAGGGCTTTTTGAGTGCAGTCCACTAACATTAGGGTCATACTGTCTTTGCCCATCACTTCCTTCACTGTGTCAAATGTCACTGAGCAGTGACATAGCTTCAGGCTGCCCATGGTATTTTAAACTGACACAGAACATTGGAAAACTCCAGAAGAACTGGTTACTACCTAGTCTTCACAACTGCTGTATGGATGGGGCTCTTAAATTGTTAGTTAAGCTAATTGGGGGAGAGTCTGCCAGTGTTAATAGCAGTTCATTAGCAGTGCGGGTGTATACTGGTGAATTCACAGTTGAGTAATAGCAGCCATCTGCATTTGGGCAAGTTTCAGTCAGGTTGAGTCACAAAATAGGGGGAAGCTCGTATCTATAATGGAGATAATAATGAATTTCAATTCTGAATGTTAGCTACGCAAAAATCATCAGATTTATAGTGTTTCGAAACCAAATAAAAACTGACTATTGGATGTAGATATACGGTTTTCAAAAACCCTGACACTAAGGTATTGAACGTCAATGCATAACTTGTCCCACACCAAACATGAATGCCAAAATCATTTGATTTGTTAAATTGAGATGCACTGTAAATAAATAAATAAATAAGTGAATTAATTAATGAATTATTTTCCAGTTTATGGGACTCTTCGAACCACAAATCCTAAGAAACTATATAAAAACCCATTTTAGACGAGCAAAAAAATCAGCCAAACTGAGCAATATTGATGAAATGTTGAAGGGGACATTGAATGCCCATTTTCCACAAGTTAGTATGATTCTTTATGGTCTTCATGAAAATTTAAATTAAAATGCCTCATGGCATTTTTTGTGTAAAATAATACCCTTTTTACCTTGTCTAAAACAGCTCTGTTCATAGCGACCCATTCCGGCACATGTCTCTTTAAATGATAATGTGCTACTGCTCACCCCAAGACTCTCTTCCATTGAGCCTCGACCCAAGATGTGAATTGCTGCCTTGGACTCCGTATATGGCTTAGAGGTGGTCTTATTCAGTTAGGTAGATATCTATGTAGAAACCGGCTGCAAATTGAAACAGTTTGTGGGTTTCAGACTCAGGCAGCGCATTACAAACTGTCTCTGTGTGTATGTATGATATATATTAATATATATGAATGTGTGCATGAATATTGGTTACTGTTACGGGAATATTGATTTGCAGTTTTGTCATTATTGGGCTTTGTTCTTATGTTAAGTGCTCATTTTACATGTTTTACACTGTACATGGCTAGTTAACACTGCAAAAGTAGCTCCAAAGCTGGGTTTCATAACCCCGGGAAAAAAGCGGTGCTAACCCTGCTTGTAAATGACAAGTGTGAATTTCCTTTACTATGGGTTTAAAGTAGGGTAAAAGTCATATCCTGAGGTTAACTGCAGTTGCAGAAGCAAGAGAAGGCAAGTGGAGATGTAGATCTAAGTGGAGGAGTTTAATAAATACTCAGGAACAAACAAGTAATCCAACACTGGCAAAACAAGTAACCCAAACATGGGCAGAGAGCAACCACTACAAACATCTAACAACTGACAAAGGAACAAGGGAGACACTAGGCCTATATTCATGCATTCAGAGGAAAATGAGGTAACAGGGGAGAGGAACCAATAAGTAACCATAGAAACAAACAAACTGTATCATGGGAGCTAACAACCAAGCAGGCATGGAGAACAAGGAGGACACAAGAAACAACGCAAAACACAACATACAGTAAAATTCCTACACCAAAACACAGGGCAGACAAGACAGTAATTGTGACACTGAAAATGAGTTGAACAATAAATCTATAGTTGTCTCAGACATACAATTTTCATCCAGCAGACGATAAAATGGAGGAACAAACTCTAGAATACTTACACTGAAGGAGGAATCCAAGCCAACACCCTACCAACCAACTCCAATACCCTTGGAACTGCACAACAATGTGCTAAAATCCTCTCAGAATATTATTATTATTATTATTATTATTATTATTATTATTATTATTTATGTATTTATTTATTTTTTCAGTTTAACATGTTAAAAATATTTAATTCAGTTAACGATTGAATTAAATTTGTTATGTCATGCAGTTAAGTCATGAAGTTACCAAAAAAGGTGAATAAATCTGCCTTAAAACTGTGCATGTAAGTATTTGTTATGAGTCACATCTAAGAACATGTCTCAGAAATCCAGTTGTTTTCAAAACTGTTCTGGGGAGTAAAAAAAAAAAAAACACTATAGACATCAGTAGTATTGGTGTCAGTGATAAAAAAAGTATGTCATAAAAAAAAAAGATGCAATTAAACAAATATCACAAATATACTCTCTTTATGTTGTTTCTACATTAATTTGAAGATTGAATTTGAAATTATTGCAATATAAAAGTATATTTAAAAACTTTAATGTTAGGTGGGATTAATTGTGATTAATAGTAGCTATTAATTTCAGAAAAAAAGTGTGATTATTTATTTATTTATGTATTTATTTATTTATTTATTTTTATGGATTGACAGCACTAGTTAAAACCTCTCTGAATACACAGCGATTGCATTGCAATCACCTGGCAACCATCCCTCAAACTCTGTAGTGTCATTATGGTGGTGAGTTATGCATAGGTAAATGTCACTCACATCACTTGTTCCTCAGAAAATGTAGATGTAGTTTGCATTAAAATCTAATATTTGCCCTGCAAATAATTATTATAAGTGTTCTTGAAAATGCCATGCCCCAATCAAGTGGCAATTAAAAGAGAATATTAAACCCAATATTGTTTGATTAAACCAACAGGACATTTTCTACAGGCATTTAGACATGGATTCCTTCATAAGATTATGATTCATTCTAGCCTCCCACTCTGAGGGTTGCCTGGGCTTTTATTTGGATAGATAAAAGTAGGATTAGAAACAGAAAAGGTTTCATTTTTTGAAGTGTTTTATTTCACAGCCCGAGGATGCGATTAAACAAAGTAAACTATTTTTGGCCTTAAGAGTCTCAATAACTTGTTCTTTGGTTCTCATTCAGTTGCATAAGTTTTACACCATGTGCCACCCACTGATAAGAAGATACTTTGGTTACTTTACCAGGGAGTGAAGGGCAGGTCAAGTTAGTATAAACTGACACTCCAAAGACCCTGTGTGGTATATACAGCACATTGTGCGCCCACTTTAACATTACCACCTACACTGAAAGCACAGGATTATCAAACTCTGTAACTGGGACAATTATTGTTGAATTCACAGTGAGTTGACACTTCATAGCATGTACAGCCTTCTATAATGTATAAACCAGTTTCAGTTTGATTAAGGCTTTGAAATGAAAACCATTGTCAAGATGAAATCCAGGGTACATGAAACTTTGATAAGTGCACAGTTTACCAGTTGAGCAGTCATGCTTCCTTTTTGCAAGGTTATATTAGAGAGCACAAATAGATATTTTCAGTTGTTTATGATGTTGGGAGTAAAATAGCAATTTTTACTCTCTTTGTAATGGTTGCAAAAATAGCCAGAACCAAAGGTTAAGGGTGTCCATGTAGCATTTATTTATTTATTTATTTTTTCGTTTGCATGTGTCATGCAAGCAACGGCCATTAAGATGAATTGGAATGCTAACCGTTTCAGGTATATTGTGACATCCGTGGCTGGGACAATCACAGCCATTACACCCAGCTTCACAGCCTGAGGAAGACAATACAAAGGTCCAGCAATAGCTAATGGGTAAGTCATTGAAGGCTATTGCTTTGCATGAATTAATTTATTTGAGACAACACTTTATTTCTACACAGATTTTTATGTGCGCAATTGAGCAAAAGGTGCCTGTCAAAATCTACTTAAGACACCAAAATGCTTTTACTGTCATTAAAGAAAACCACTTTATTATCATACAAGAATGAACAGATAGAGCCAGATGCATTGGTCCTGATCTGAATATATAAATCATCGCGTTTATTCACACACATGTCCCTGAGGAAACACTCAACATGTACATCGCATTCATATATTATGGTGGCAGGGATAAAATGGAAAAATACGCCCAATACCAATAAATCACTGCTTAATTTACTTTGCCCTGCCAGTTTTGAGAATTCACTGCCTTTCTAATTGGAACTGAGAATGACCGTCCCAGCAACCCTCCAAAAGTGCTAGTAGGTGTGATGCAGAAAAGAGACCACAATCTTGATGGATTCTATTTCTACTAATGTTAAACCTTAAGTGTCAGACACTAGGACATTTTTATCTAAAAAAAATAAATAATAATAAAGTACAAAAAACTTAAATGAAGTAAGCAAAATTATGTTATAAAAAAAAGTAAAAAATTGTTTTATTAATCATTGCACTCAGTCATTGTTGGATTGCTATTATTACTATTACTATTACTATTACTATTATTATTATTATTATTATTATTATTATTATTATTATTATTATATTTTAGATTTTACTGTACACATGACACATTAAATCTCAGCGCAACATTTAGGGGTTAAACATAATTATTTCAGGTTATGGCTGTTGTAACCTTGGGTAATAACACTTTTTTTTTATGTTATTTCGGTTTTTTTGCATCAACCTTTGATGATAAATATGCATTACAAAATCGAAATGGCCTTGGACGCAGAGAGTGATTGAATGACTAATGACTGGCTGCTGATTTGCTTCATTCATAAGGGAATAATTCACCCATTAAATAAATAAGTAAATAAAGTCATAATTTATTTACTATTTTTCAGTCTGTTGCTCACACAAAGCTATCGCAAATCTTCAAACTGGATACTTTTATGAATTTTTTATGGTGCTTTTGAGCCCTTTTTGATGGTTGAAAACTCCCATTCATTTTAATTGCATGTTAAAAGATCAACCAGCATCATCTTCCGGATTTTTGCCAAAGCAAATCTGAAACAACATCAGAATAAGTATATGATAATTAAATATGTTTTTGGGCGAACTATTCCTTTAAATCTACTATCAGTTTACTTTCACTTGTGCTTCTTGCCTACTCAATGAGCTGCATCAGGAGCGTGTTCCCAGCTAGCGAGATAAAGGACGCCTGCAATATGTGATTGCCAATGATAGGACTTTTGAAAGGAACATTCTGTTGTTTTGAATTATTGAGCAGTACATTCAAGGTACGCCCGTGCTGATTACTACACCTCAAAGAGCCATAATGAAGCCATTCCCGCAAGGACATGAATCGAATACATCTAAAATGTCAATATATCAAACCTTGAAGACATATGGAAATAGACAACCTTATAATGTCCTTTAGTACAGAGACCCAGAGATCTCCCCATCTGGTAGAATGCAAATCCCATTAGAGAGACATTATATTTAGATGTGCATTATGTCATTGTATCCTCCCTGCTGACTATAAACGTACCTTAAGTTGCTGTGGCAGACTGTTCTGCAGTTAGAAATAATAAAGACACCTTCAATATGTCCGTAACCTAAGCATTTAGAGAAAAGGAACAACAATATACCATGCGTAATAAAGTAATATTCCAAGTGTAAAATATATGTTGGTAAAAGCAAAACATTCTGGAGGAGGGGGGTGGGGGGGTTGGGTATGGGGTGAGAGACCTCAATCTGCAAACATATTCTTGTCATGGTAACTAAAGATGTCTTTTTTAGCAAATTATTAATTGGCAACACACATACATACTTTTGCGTTAGTTTCATTTCGGGACAGGATTTCATATGACATTTAATATAAAGGCAACTCAGCAGTCTTTGTTTTGCAAAATATTCTCTTTTTCAGAAGCAAAGATATTGTGCAATTATGTAGTTTTATATAGAAGCATGTTAACCTCAACACATAAACTTTAATAACTGTGGCAACCAACAAACATCAAGAAAAAAAGATGAGCTCTTAACATCACCACACAGCAAATAACTAAAAGTGACAACAACAGCAGCATGAATAAAGCCAGTAAACAGCCAAACAATAATCCTCAGTGGTCGCTGCATAATTTATTCATGCATGTTGGGAGCTCGCAAACCTTTAAACAAATCTGAAATCCCCCAATTTAGGGGAATTGTCCTTTTTTTTTTTTATCCAATCCACAGAGTCACGTTTTATTGTAGACAATGTGAAACAAATAATTTGGCTATTTTATATTTACTCTTTTGTTACTTATTACATTTATTTTATTGTATCTAATAAAGAACACTGTCTGAAAATAATTTTAGCTCTGTGATGCATCTTAAAGAGACTATTGACCATGTGGCAGATAAATGAATGGAAGAGTTTCTTTCCAACTTTATTATTTTATCTGCCAAACGGCAACACACGCAGTGCTGCTTATTAATGCTGTCTGCTGAACATTTTGTATTCAAATACGATCAAACTGAAAACAAGCACAGGTTGCAAAAGAACTCGTAAGCATGGCCGATAACAAACATAACATTATGTCAGTTCATAATTATAATTGTTAATGCACTCAGCATTTGGTGAAATTCTAATGGTTATGCAGCGACCTTTAAATTGCATGCCTATATATTTATGTGATTAGAGTAAAAATTTAAATGTTCTTATATTAACACTTTACAGTTTTGTTCATGGAACTCTGAGAATCTTAATTGGATGTAAATAGTTTAATGGATGTAGAAAAAACTTTCATCCTCCCAATCTGGATCATAAACAACGCAGATCTGTTTATTTGCCTGCCCATCTGTTTTAACTGATCTATTTTTAGCCCTTATTAATTGTTTATTTGATCATTTTTAGCATCCCTTTCCTCACATTTTCAATGTTAACTAATAAAAAGTGTTGAGTTGATGCTCACAATGCTAAATCATGGAATGACATTTTAATTCATTCATGTTTAAAGATTTAAATTCAGACAATCAGCAGTCATATAGTAAATGATGTGTCATAAATGTATTTTCAGTGCCAATGTATTTATAAGGTAGAATGAGAATTTTTGAGAAGTCATATTAACACAATCTTCAAGCAAAATAACATATAGTCTCAAGGTTAGTCTAGAATCAGAATGCCTAATGTGAACTCCTAAGACTAGCTTCTTAAAAAAAAAAAAAAAAAAAAAAAAAAATTGATTCGTGAACAAACTGAATTTTGTATCGGTTAGTCTCCCAAACCTGGAGTATCATGGCTTAATTGTGTAGAGACCCATAATAATGACATTATGAGAGCACAGAGTGCCAAATTTACAATTTTGGCACTCTGTGCTCTCATAATGTCATTATTATTTTGGGTAGTGAAAAAGTTTTAAATGTGCTCGCATGTCATTATGTATTTGAAAAGACACTTGAGGACAGACTTTGCTTTTGAATCACAGAGGACTGACTTACCTATTAACACAAAGCCATTCTTTAATCAGTACAAAATTCCTTTAGAAGTAGTTTGTTAGCTCCAATTTCAAATTGGATTATCTTATAACTGCCTGTATAATTGGATTTGTCATTGTAGGTCTGCTTTGCATGATGCATAGATCTGAGCAAAGCACTGTGATTCAAGGTCAGCATGCAGATATGATCAGTTTCAGGGCTGTTAGTGAGAGAACGACAGCGGTCAGATAGGGAAACTGGTATACTGTAGCAATTATGCAACCGTCTAGCTTTGGTCTTTGCCATTTTCTGTAATAGCATGCAGCTAATATAGGTTCTCTCTCTCACCCCATAACCCCTCCCCCATGCTATCAGTTACAGTAAGTATTTTTTTGCTTGTATGATTAGATCCGTGGTTCTCTACCTTTTTTACTCCAAGACTCCCTCTCCGAATCAATACTGCAAGGCCCCCAACCTTTTCTTTTCACAAAATGTATTACTAATTTTCAATCCCCGACCCCCCCACCCCCCATGCTATGAGTTAAGTATTTATTTGTTTGTATGATTAGATCAGTGGTTCTCAACCTTTTTTACTCCAAGACTTCCTCTCCGAATCAATACTGCAAGGCCCCCAACCTTTTCTTTTCACAAAATGTATTATTAATTTTCAATTCCATGTAATGATTTTTTTTTTTTCAAACATACTTTGAAAAAAATGTCACAGCAGGTATTCTTTACAACTTAAAAGTACGTAAAGCTCAATTGTACAGTAACTTTAACAAATGAGCACAAGTCAACCTGCCATACCAAGGAAGACCACAGGTAGAGGGATGCCAAACTGGACTGCACGTAAACTAATATACGGATCCATTCAGAATCACTAAACACACCAAAATACAAATAAAAAAATGAAAACATTCTGAATGTGTGGAAACTCAGCGATCTGAAGGCTCGACGTCATCAGAGAACTGTCCTCTGTCAGAACAAGTGATCGTGTCTGTGTTTGGAGCATCTGCCCATAAACAATACTGATTCTCACAGCCTCTCCAAAACAAGCTACTTCGGCGAGCATCTGTTAAAATACACTCGCTGTACATTCATTTTGACAACTATATGATTATACTGAACTGTAATCAAGCAGAAGTACAATGTTATAGTGATTAGTGCGCCGAGAGTGCAAATACACGGTTTGTTTGCACATTAACGGACACACGCGCACCTAATGTATGTCTCCTGTATGTCACTGTAATCGTCTTTACCTTAATTATGATTGTTATCCATCAAAACTTTACTAGTGCTGAACTGGCTTGCTTTATCCAGCTGAGAGCTGTAGTTTGTGTATCATATGCTCATGGAGTGGTCGGGTGTTTTGAGGGCCCCCATGAATGAATGGAAAAGATTTAGAACATGAAAGCTAGTCCTCAAATTGCAGGTAGGTCTGCAGTGTAAATAATTCAAGTGCAAGTTATAATTTCTGTCAGTGGCTCTTGTATGTAATATCCAGCCCCTCCTGGCTCATTTGGAATAAAACCACTCTGGTAGTGTAATGATGCAAGGAAACGTTGTTAACTATGTAAGTATTTCTGTGGAGAATCAATTGACTCCATAGACATGCAGGTGAAGGAAAGTCAGCTTTGAAGTAAAATAAAACCAGCCGGGGACTAGGTTTTCTCTTTCTTTTTCTCTCTCTTTCTCTTGCTTGATAAAAAAAAAAAAAAAAAAAAAAAAAATGAATGAAGTTGATGATCACGTGAGCCTGTTGCAATGAAGGATTCTACTGTAAGCCCTCATGTCAAAATATAGATTCTATTCAGTCTTGAGTGCTGTCATCAAATCATTAAAAAATTAATGTTTTATTAACATTATTATTATTATTTGTATAATTGCAGTATATGCAATCAAAATTACATTATGTTGTTTCTTGCACTTTTCACAACACTTTCTAAGTGAAATGTCCAGTGAGTGGTGCTAAAAGTGTGTTCAGTTTTATCAGAAACAGATAAACAAATGTGGCAGCGTTTTATTATTGGTTATTGTACGTAACGTGGCAGTTTGGAAATAAAATGTCTGGTGTGTGACTCTAAATGGTTAATGTTGTATCATGTTTGAAAAATAACATACCACTTACACTAAACCCTACACTAAACACAGCCAATAGTGTTAATAAAAGCAAACATGAGATGATAACACATATGCTGAAGCATATTGAGTATTGTGACTTGTGTTTCAGAGGACTCATACCCGAGTGCTCCACATTGTAGTGTATTACTGTTCCATGTGCGTTACCAAGCAAGTTCACTACATCAGAAAAAGCCATACATATGAAGCTGATTCTATGATGCAAATGTCAAAATGTATTATTTTACAAATCATGCACTATGGTGAAAGTGGTGTGAGGTCATAATATAGTATTGTGCAAGTAACCAAAGCTGTTTTACTGCCTCTAGTGTCCATTTCAGCTGGAAACTGCAGTAAATGTTATATATTGAAAAATAATAATAATAAAAATAAATACGTTTTGATGTTTGCATCACATAACTAGCTCCACATATATGGCTTTTACATGTAAACTTGCTCAGTTGCTCACCTGGTACATCATTGTATGCAATCCCGCGTGCTTGTGTATGAGTTTGGTGAAACACGCGTCATGATAAAACAGTTAAAAGACTTGTAGAGGCAAGTCAAAATGGCTTCGCTGCTTAAAAGCAAATGTGTTTTCATCTCACTATTGGTTAGGTTTAGGTGGTATGTTATTTTAAAACACAACTTTTGATAGAACTGCAGAAAATGTTGCCACAGGCATGTTTTCCAATGAGCCTGCTGTTTCTGACACATTGTTTCTAACAGTTAGACGCATATTCCACAAAAATAGGCTTTAATTATATTTTGCTTAATAAAACTGGAGGCATCACACCACAGGACTGGCAGTAGTTCCACATAACATTGTAATTAAATATAACATAATTGTAATTAGTTTATGCATGTAAAACTCTCCTTCCAATTCAGAAGCTTTAAAAATTCTTATTTATACTTTTTGCTGAGATTTGAAACAGCAAAATGACCAAATCTTTAATTATTGCTGCCCAGCCAAATAAAGAAAAAAAAGATCAATTAAATTTTGACTTTCATCTAAAATTATACTGTATATGATCTGCCCATTTGTGATTATTCAATACTGCAGATGCCACATTATGTGTGTACAAGGAGCAATGCAAAGCAAAACCTAGCAAGAGCACAAATAGAGGAATACACTTGGTGACAGTGAAAGAGATGAAAAAGCAAAGGAGAGTCATCCCTTTTATTTTTCAGTAGGACAGTTATGAAATATTGCTCAGGCCCTTCTGTGCATGCTGAATTCAGGCCATCTCGCCAATTGGGCAACTCCCGGTTTTTGAGACGGGATAAAAACAAAATGTCTGCCACACTTTGGGCAGGCCTGTTTGTGCTGTGTGCCTGGACCACTCACCCGCTGCCAGTCAGACACATGGTGCCAATGCACAAGCTCCTCCAACCGATGCTCCGCTGGCGACAGCTGTTCTCTTGCTGACTGAAGTCTGGGCACATGGCGAGGCGTGGCCGTCTGTGCTCAAACACAATCGCTGCAGTGCCTCGGGGGCAGCAGCCTAGGCATGCGTGTCACAACGCATATCTGTCCTTCTGCTCTGTTCCTTACTGTCACACAAACATTATTGCATTATGAGACACCAATCTGGTCAGTTTTGACTTGGGTATGGAAATGGAGACTTGCACTCTGGGCACAACAGCTTTGACTGGGAGGACTTCCTCCAAACTGAGCCTGGAGTCCATCAGTGACCCAGTTTGCAAGCAGTCTAAAAGTTTGGGCTCTTTCAAGTCTGTTGGGCACATGAGCTAAGAAACGCTGTCACTCCACAGGAGAGCGATCAATCGTTTGAGGATAATCTGACCAAAGCTGCGCAATTTTTGAACAAGCATATGCTTGGTCGAACAAACACTTCACCAGATGTACACTTGAGGGATGCTATTATTTTAAAACTCTACTGGCGACTATAAACAGCACCCGTGGGAATGGATTTGTGCTAAGAAAAGACTAAATCTTCAGCCGTATCACTTTTTGAAATACCATGACAAATTAAATGTGCAAATTGAAAAAACTCAACCAAAATTGCAAGATAGGACAACAGTAGCACATTCTGTCAAGTATCAGCACATGTACAGTGTGAATTCACAAGGAAAGGTGCAGAAACTACAGGGACTAAAAATGGCAAATCAATAGTACCAGTAAAGCACCATTATATTGGCTTATGAGAATTATCTGTTGAGAAATAGACTCAACCGATTAAGGTTTTTACTGGTTAAGCCAACGCAGGCAGCTTATATTAATCACTGCTTTTGCAGGCAAGTATATAATTAGGGTTAAGGCCCAAATTGTATCTAAGTTTCCTTCTTAACATGTAAACACCCCTTTATTAGCTTTGATGTTAAAAACCTATTGGTTGAAGCAATGAGGTAAAAACCCTAGCCTGCGCGAGCATTGTTCAATACATCCGATAAGATGAACTTTAAACCTCTTAATTGCATCACGTGGTCTTGAATGAGTGTTTTTGTTGGTTGTTGATTTTATCTTTGCACTTAACTAAGGGGTTTTTCATTGATGCGTCTATGTTAAAGCATCGGTTCACAGTTTTATTAATGAGGTATACTGAGCTCATTATTATGGAATGCCACGTCTGCCAAAATGAAACATAAATAAATACATAAATAAATATACAAATAAATGTAAAAAAGAAAAAATAAATAAATATATATAAAAATAAATATACATAGAAAAGCAAAAAAACGAAAATAAATAATTATTTATACATTTATTTCCTTATTTATGTATATATTTATTTTTTCCCATATTTATTTATTTATTCTTTTATTTATTTATACATTTATTCATTTATACATTTATTTATTTCTACATTTATTTATTTTTACATTTATTTATTCCTACATTTATGTATTTCTACATTTATTTATTTCTTCATTTATTTCTTCCTACATTTCTTCCTGCGTAGGGTAATGAGGAGGGCGTGGTTTACCTCAGACATAGCAATCGAGCTCAGAGTAAGCGAAGGCGAAGGGTTGAGGCCACAGTGACACCCTGTGGCGAAATACAATAAGTATCACTGACGTTGATACGGTCTGTGACTGCAAGGTATATGTTTAAAATCTTACTGTGTGACACGAATAGGTTAGTCTTTATTCCGGACATGGCCATAGAGCATCGTTTGGTCTGGATTTGTAAAATGTCCTGGGCTAACAAACATGAAACATGGACTCTGAAACGGAAGCGCTTGATATTTTCCATTTTTCGGTCAAAACTCAGGGAAAGGAAGCAGGGCACACAGGCTACAGTGAAGTCGACGCAAGCATATTGACCAATGCTTTTGAAACGAGACCATTGCATTTGAATGTAGCCTAATTTCCAAAAACAATACTGACAGCAACAGCCTTATTAAATGTATGAACGTCACGTTAATCCACATCGATAAATTCAGTTAGAGGATAAGACTGTAGCCTATAGGGCAGTTAGCCTACCACTAAAATCCAACCAGAGCTTCATCAGAGCCATCAATACAGAAGAGATCTTAATGCATTTACACAGCAATTCGCCTACAAGTGCGTACAAATATTATGAAGTGTCTTAGGCCTACATTATGAAGACATAAATATGACATGATGGAATCAATGAAGTGATAGCCTACGTTTAATATGAAACTAAAACAGACACCAGGTGGCAGAAGGTCACTGTCTTAATGAGTGAGTTCAATGCACTCGTTTGATACACCGAATCAAAAACAACTCGACGTGTTGAAGCAATTTGTTTCTGGTCATTTATATTTAGGCCTATGCGTTATCTAAATAATTATAATAGCCTAATAATAATAATAATAAATAAATGACCAAATGTTCAAAAAGTTGGCAGAGAGGGGTCATGTTCGGGGAAACAACATAATTGTTGATAGGCTATATTTTTCGGGGCCATGGGTTTAATGCGCAAACCTGCGTGACCATATAGCAACTATTCAGAAATGGAAATTACGAATGCATTTATATTTTGTTTTGAATTTAGGAAAAGTCGATTGAATATTTACAGGTTTGTATCTCGTTATTATTTTCAGAATAGTAACGTCTTTGTAACCAACCACAGTGATCAAATGTCGAAGCTATCTCTATCGAATAGGCTACTTCAAAGATTAAATCAAATTATCTATTGTAACAGTTTGTAAAAAATTCTGTTGCCCAAAAACATAACAAAAAATAGCTAGTAGCCTACATAACTTTTTAATTTGTATTATTATTATTATTATTATCATTCTTTCTTTCTTTTTATTATTATTATTATTAGGCTATTGTTATCATCATCAGCTGGCAAACCATTATGGAATCTATTTAAAGGGGAATGATTGTGGTTGGGAGTTTGGTCAAACTATTGCAGTGATAGCCTACAGCGAATATAATGGGTTGAAATAAAAGACGGCGCCGTCCACAGAGACATTTCTATGTGCACTATTTCATCCGTGAAAACCTCAGTCCCCTGGCTATCATGTCAGAATCTGCAATTCAAAATAAATTTTGCCTGCCACGGCAGCAAATTCAGCAGCTTTTAGAAGGATGTGACACTGAAGACTGGAGTAAAAATGCTGAAAATACAACTTTGATGGCTACGCTCCTGCCGCATCACATTATTGGTGTAAATCATTAATTTTGGATGATCTCAATAAAAGCGCAACACGCAAAACATAATCAACAGCTACAGTGGAAAGAAAAGAAAGAGAAGAGCGACAGCAGTTGAATTTCGGGGCTGAGCTCCGTCGGGTTTGTCTTGACAAAGTCGGACCAACAACAATATCTAAAAGCTGCTGAATTTGCTGCCGTGGCAGGCAAAATTTATTTTGAATTGCAGATTCTGACATGATAGCCAGGGGACTGAGGTTTTCACGGATGAAATAGTGCACATAGAAATGTCTCTGTGGACGGCGCCGTCTTTTATTTCAACCCATTATATTCGCTGTAGGCTATCACTGCAATAGTTTGACCAAACTCCCCACCACAATCATTCCCTTTAAATAGATTCCATAATGGTTTGCCAGCTGATGATGATAACAATAGCCTAATAATAATAATAATAAAAAGAAAGAAAGAATGATAATAATAATAATAATAATACAAATTAAAAAGTTATGTAGGCTACTAGCTATTTTTTGTTATGTTTTTGGGCAACAGAATTTTTTACACACTGTTACAATAGATAATTTGATTTGATCTTTGAAGTAGCCTATTCGATAGAGATAGCTTCGACATTTGATCACTGTGGTTGGTTACAAAGACGTTACTATTCTGAAAATAATAACGAGATACAAACCTGTAAATATTCAATCGACTTTTCCTAAATTCAAAACAAAATATAAATGCATTCGTAATTTCCATTTCTGAATAGTTGCTATATGGTCACGCAGGTTTGCGCATTAAACCCATGGCCCCGAAAAATATAGCCTATCAACAATTATGTTGTTTCCCCGAACATGACCCCTCTCTGCCAACTTTTTGAACATTTGGTCATTTATTTATTATTATTATTATTAGGCTATTATAATTATTTAGATAACGCATATGCCTAAATATAAATGACCAGAAACAAATCGCTTCAACACGTCGAGTTGTTTTTGATTCGGTGTATCAAACGAGTGCATTGAACTCACTCATTAAGACAGTGACCTTCTGCCACCTGGTGTCTGTTTTAGTTTCATATTAAACGTAGGCTATCACTTCATTGATTCCATCATGTCATATTTATGTCTTCATAATGTAGGCCTAAGACACTTCATAATATTTGTACGCACTTGTAGGCGAATTGCTGTGTAAATGCATTAAGATCTCTTCTGTATTGATGGCTCTGATGAAGCTCTGGTTGGATTTTAGTGGTAGGCTAACTGCCCTATAGGCTACAGTCTTATCCTCTAACTGAATTTATCGATGTGGATTAACGTGACGTTCATACATTTAATAAGGCTGTTGCTGTCAGTATTGTTTTTGGAAATTAGGCTACATTCAAATGCAATGGTCTCGTTTCAAAAGCATTGGTCAATATGCTTGCGTCGACTTCACTGTAGCCTGTGTGCCCTGCTTCCTTTCCCTGAGTTTTGACCGAAAAATGGAAAATATCAAGCGCTTCCGTTTCAGAGTCCATGTTTCATGTTTGTTAGCCCAGGACATTTTACAAATCCAGACCAAACGATGCTCTATGGCCATGTCCGGAATAAAGACTAACCTATTCGTGTCACACAGTAAGATTTTAAACATATACCTTGCAGTCACAGACCGTATCAACGTCAGTGATACTTATTGTATTTCGCCACAGGGTGTCACTGTGGCCTCAACCCTTCGCCTTCGCTTACTCTGAGCTCGATTGCTATGTCTGAGGTAAACCACGCCCTCCTCATTACCCTACGCAGGAAGAAATGTAGGAAGAAATAAATGAAGAAATAAATAAATGTAGAAATACATAAATGTAGGAATAAATAAATGTAAAAATAAATAAATGTATAAATAAATAAATGTATAAATAAATAAAAGAATAAATAAATAAATATGGGAAAAAATAAATATATACATAAATAAGGAAATAAATGTATAAATAATTATTTATTTTCGTTTTTTTGCTTTTCTATGTATATTTATTTATATATATATATTTATTTATTTTTTCTTTTTTACATTTATTTGTATATTTATTTATGTATTTATTTATGTTTCATTTTGGCAGACGTGGCATTCCATACATTATAGTATAGGAAGTGGTTAATTAAAGTTAAGTCTGTGTATGTGGTAACTAGGGCTGTCAAATGATTAATCACGATTAATCACATCCAAAATAAAAGTTTTGTTTACATAATATATGTGTGTATACTGTGTATATTTATTATGTATATATAAATACACACACATGCATGTATATATTTAAGAAGAATATGTTATGTTTATATATTAAATATATTTATATATAATATAAAATATAAGAATATAAATATATAAATGTATATACATGTAAATATTTTCTTAATATATAATTTATGTGTGTGTATTTATATATACATAATAAATATACCCTGTACACATACATATATTATGTAAACAAAACTTTTATTTTGGATGTGATTAATCATTTGACAGCCCTAGTGGTAACATAGAAAATGATAGTATTCAATAGTATCCAAATTCATCAACTATGTGCCCAGTATAATCAAAAGTCAAGATGGTCAAGATGATCCTACTGTTTGCTTATTATAACCTTTAAGGAAGAGGGAACAATCTGAACAATTTCTCAAACAAAATATATATATATATATGTATATTTTTTCTTAATTAAAGTTGGTTTAGCAGAAAATGGCCTAAAGTTAGTGTATATTTCTGTTGTCACTGTACTGTTAGATCATCTTAGCGCACTGGCAGGAGCCCAGAGCCATTTACTTACATTCCTTGATGCTACAGAGATGAAATTATTACATCAAATGCTCTACCTGAAACAAGAAGCAAATGTGCTGAAGCAGCTCATGGACAAGAAATTACCTTTAGTTTCACAATATATGCTGCACAATGTGATTTACTTCAGTAGGATACCAACATCCTCTGTTGGCGCAGAAAACAACATCACCACCAAACAAAGCCCTCACTTTAACCCTGGAATCACAGAGAAATGAATGAATGAATGAGCAGTGGTGTAATGTAACAAAGTAAAAATACTTTGTTACAGTACTTAAGTATTTTTGGCAGTATCTGTACTTTAGTTGAGTTTTTATATTTGAGCCAACTTATACTCCACTACATTTACTAATTAAAATGTATACCTTTACTCCGATACATTTGCCCTAAGTATATTCGTTACTTACTACAAAATAGTCGGAAGAACACAGACTGCAGGAAAGTGGGTTTGACGAATCAGTGGTCTGACGTTTGCAAGTTAGACTCATAAAAACACTTTTGCTCATGTGCAAACAAGTGTGCGCCGCACACAACCGTGGATGATTTCATTTTCCACTCAAGTCGAGTCTGGGGTGTGCGATATACAGCATCGTCTGCGATAATATGGTAAGTGTTGTTGTAATGATGTGCAATCTGACATTATCAAGTAGGCTATATCACCAAATCACACACAGACTGCAAGCTCATTTATTTATTAGTGTATTAAAACTCAAAATTCCAGGCATTCTAGATTATAGACGGCAAAAATTCTTCTGTATGCTTTTTATATTTATGTAATTTAATGTAGGCCTAGTTAACTTTATCTATATCACACAAAGAGTACCGTTTTTCTGCAGATGCATGAACACATTTAATAATCATTTTAAACAAGTTCAGTAAAGCAATAAGTGACTTACAGTACATTTTAGACATAATATTGCTTGTTTTTGCTCAATTTTGCCAACAAAAATAGTTCCAAACAAAGAACACAGCACTGTTTTGCGTCTTTGAGGAATGGACGTTGTTTACTTAATGAATGAATCAGCTTTTTGAACAAATCAGTTAAATAAATGATTCAGTGATTCACTCATTTACACGGTCAAATGCTTTGTTTCTGAATGAATTAGCCGTTTGAATGAATCCGTTGAATCTCAATGACTCACTCATTAACATTCACTTGATGTCACCTACTGGCGTTTTTTTTTATATATATATATATCAGTATTCAACGTTTTGTGTTAAAAAAAAAAAAAAAAAAAAAACATTAAGCCTATTTATGCATCTGTAACTGCAGGTTAAATTCATCCATGTCCCTGCTGAAATACATTACACTGTGTAAATACATCTTAATGCTATTTCAGATGCAGATTCCAGTTGTTTCATTATGTTGGAATGAAAGACACTAAGTACCGGATGAAGTGCTTCTTATTCTTACCCAAATACAAAATGGAAGAAATAGTTAAAACTGAACACAATCTTGCTACTCAAGATGTGTATGAAAAAAAAAAAAAATATATATATATATATATAATATATATATATATGCTTCTTTTCAATTTTGTATTTACTTGTACTTTTACTTTCAGTACTTAAGTACTTTTAAGATTAAAAAAAAAAAAAAAAACTTTCATACTTAAGTAAATATATATCACTTATTATCACTAGCACATACTTTAAGACTTTACTCGAGTAATATTCTAAACGGTGACTTCAACTTCAACCAAAGTAATTTTCTGGTAAGATATCTGTACTTTTACTTGAGTATGAATTTCAGGTACTTAATACACCACTGTGAATGAGGCATTTATAGTGCGTTCATTGTGTGTTGCCGTACACCCGAAGCGTTTTACAGTCACATGGGGGATCTCTCCTTAACCAACACAGGTGTGCAGCATCCACTTGGAAATATAGCTTCAAAGCAGCTTTACAGAACAGATTACTGATATGTAGCTATCATTACCAAGATAGGAAAGGAGCCATCACGCGGTACACATTTTTGCATATTTTCCACCTTTTAAGATGTTTCTTAATTCTTTACATTTACATCATTCTTAATGCTTCATGAGACTATCTTCTACTTTTTTTTCTTTTTTTTGTCAGCAAAATTTGCATATGTTTGTTGTCTAAAAATGTTGCTATTTATCTCAAACTGGTGCCACACGATATTTGACTTTTGTCATGGTCTGAAGAAAAGGAATGGGAAAGCCTTTCATAAATAAGCCTGCTGATAAGGCAGTCACTGTTACGCTCTCTTACTTTAAGCAATATATGCCCATGGTGTGGACACTTGGAATAAAACATCTCTTAACTCATAACTAACATGAAATTGCATCATCAAGGACCAGATCCAGCAGCAGCAAACACTGTTTAGGGCTGCTAACTCTGAAAGACGCAGTCTTTGTAGCTGTGTCTGGAGAACAACACCCCGTGTATGGCCTCGTTCAGCTCCTCTTCACACTCTGATGGGATCAATATTGAAGCTTCAAGAGAGAAGTGCAGACTTTTTAAAGAATCCCAAGAATATTTTAACCTTAAACTTGGAGGTGACAGGCTCACCTCAGCCAGCTCACAGTTACCTTGGGAACCGTGTTTGGAATGAAAAGATGAATAATGCAAAAATGGGAATTTGTGCTTCTAAAAAAAAAAAAAAAAGGCATTACGGCCTGTTGATTCACCCAGCAGTAGTGATTCAAAAATAAAAATACATTAAGTTGCACATTTCATGAAACAAAGTCATTCTCAGGTTTGAGTTCAGCTTTTAAAAAGGTTTCGAGATGTAAACACCCCTTGGCAATTCACCCAGTAACACCTTATACTCAGCTCTTTCCTACAGTCCTCCTCTGCCTGAGAAGCACAACATAGCTGAAAAATGACAGCTGTGTGACAATTAAAGAGTTCAGCCATCAGCAGCCGCCACTGGTGGGAAATTTTCTTGGCTGTAAAATGGCTTATTATATTCAACCACCTGGCAATGACTTGGACAGCAGACAGTCAGTTAAAGGCCAGTGATGGAAAGCTTCAAACTGTTTACTCTCATTTAGATACCCATTGTTCCTGCTTCTGCCTTTTAAGCTCAAAGCACTTCACAGGCCTTTTGGAACAAAGAAATAAACATATTTTGAGATTCTGTTTTGAGGAAATAAACAAGCGTATTGTTTAGACCGAGGAATGTTAAGCAAAAGTACACTCAATAAATAAATAAATAAAAATGTTACTCAATTTAAATGTTTTATTTTTTAAAACAATTAATTTAGGGCCGTACAACAAGAATAAAACCACTTCATTTAAGCATAATGTTTTGTTGAACTGAGTTAATATATTTACATTATTATTATTATTATTATTATTATTATTATTATTATTATTATTATTATTTAATTTAATATTTCTATGGAAGCTCACTTGAGATGCACTACATGTTTGGAATAACATGATGTTAGGTAAATTAAACTTTCTTTCTTTCTTTCTTTCCTTCTTTCTTTCTTTCTTTTTCATTTCAGTTCATTTTTGGTTAAACTAGTCCTAAAGTCAAGTCAAGTCAAGTTGAGCTTTATTGTCATTCTGCTACATGTGGGGACATACAGTACAGTGGAATGAAATGCCGTGCCTCAAAGGACCACAGTGCTACATACCGATGATCTTTGCAGCTGTGTTTACTGTCCACTGGAGGGTCTTGCGGTTTCCTGCATTACAGTTCCCATACCAGACAGTGATGCAGCTGGTCAGCACTCTCTCTATGGTTCCCCTGTAGAATGTGGTGAGGATGGGTGGAGGGAGACTTGCTCTTTTCAGCCGGCGGAGAAAGTGTAGGCGTGGTTGTGCCTTCTTGAAGAGTGACATGGTGTTGGTGGTCCAGGTGAGATCCTCTGTGATATGCACCCCCAGGAATTTAGTGCTGCTTACTCTCTCCACAGTCGAGCTGTTGATGGTCAGTGGGGGGTGGTCAACCGAGTTTCTCCTGAAGTCCATCACAACCTCCTTTGTCTTCCCCACATTGAGGGACATGTTGTTAGTGCCACACCATTCAGACAGCTTTGCCACTTCCACTGTGTAGTGCGTTTCATAGCTGTTGTTGATGAGACTTACCACCGTTGTTTCATCCGCAAACTTGATGATGTGGTTGGAGCTGAACTTGGCAGTGCAGTCGTTGGTCAGCAGCGTGAAGAGCAGCAGGCTGAGCACACAGCCTTGTGGGGCACCTGTGCTCTGTGTGGTAGTGCTCGAGGTGTTGTGGCCGACACGGACTGACTGAGGTCTTTCAGTTAGAAAGTCCAGAATCAAATTACAGAGGGAATTGTTAAGGCCCAGCAGGTTTAGTTTATTAATGAGCTTTTGTGGGATTATTGTGTTGAATGCTGAGCTGAAGTCGATGAATATCATTCTAACATAGGAGTCTTTATTTTCTAGGTGGGTAAGAGCCAGGTGGAGGGTGTATAAAATTGCATCATCTTTAGAGCGGTTTGGACGGTATGCAAACTGGAGCGGATCGAGTGTGTTGGGGAGGCTGGTTTTGATGTTGAGCATGACTAACCTCTCAAAGCACTTCATCATGATTGGAGTCAGTGCTATGGGACGGTAGTCATTTAGACAGGACACAGGTGATTTCTTTGGTACCAGTATGATTGTTGTAGATTTGAGACATGTGGGGATGACTGCCTGCCTCAGCGAGGTGTTGAAGATATCTGTTAGGACATCTGTCAGCTGTGCAGCACAGTCTCTCAGTACACGGCCAGGTATGTTGTCAGGACCTGCAGCCTTGCGTGGGTTAATCCTAGATAGGGTCACTACCACAGCATTGTTACACCACTCTTTGTATTATTATTATTATTTTTTTTTTATTATTATTATTATTATTATTGGAATATACTAAATACAATGAAAGAGCAATACTAATAAATCTATACATTCCATTTTTCTATTAACAACTACTAAGGGTGGACACAAACATGAACAGTCACAACCCTCAGTAAACCCAAACCCCAGCCCAAAGGAGGAGAATAGAACTTAAGTACATTTCCAATAAATAAACAAATAAAAATGGACAATTATACAGAATTAAATAGGGCAAAAAATTAACAAGAGACTACACAGAAAAAAAATAAATAAAAATACATGTTACAAATCAGTAAAGATAAGTGGTGTATTTTTGACAAAGTCAAGTAGAGGACCCCAGTTTTTATCAAATCTGTCAGTGGAACCTCTTAAAGCAAACTTATTTATTATTTTTATTTTATTTTTATTTTTTTCAATATATAGAAAAGACAACAAATCTTCTAACCATGAAAAAGTGGGAGGAGATTTAGAAGACTTCCAGTGCAGTAAAATTTGTCTGCGAGCTATCAGTGAGGCAAAGGCAAGAACATTAATATACTTTGTGTATTTATCCAAATCTGCTGGGAGACCAAAAATAGCAATTTGGGGGCATGGTTCAAGGGACATATTCAAAACTTTAGAAAAAGTATCAAAAAAGGAATACCACAAATCTTCCAGCTTAGAACAAGAAAAAAACATGTGGGTATGACCAGCAGGAGCCAGAGGTCACCCATTGCAAGTGGCATCCACACCCTGAAATAGCATACTTAATTTGACATTTGTAAAATAAATTCTATGATAAACCTTAAATTGAATCAGACTCAGTCTGGCACAGGATGGAGAAGAGTTAACTTTACCAGCAGCTAATTTCCACCAATCCGAATCCAAACTACATCCGAGTTCTTCTTCCCATTGACGTTTAAACCGAAAGGATGAAGGGACAACATAAGGGAGAATAAAATGATATAAAAAGGATATATACCTATGTTTCTGTATTAGACACTTCGCATATAAGGAGGATTCAGGCAAGACTGGAAAAGAAGGACAATGAGAATGAACAAAGTTATGTACTTGAAAGAAACTAAACAAGTTAGATTGTGGTATATTGAATTTTACTGAAAGATCAGAAAAAGTTGCAAAACTTACATCAATAAATAAATCATAAAAATATACAAGCCCTTTGTTTTCCCATGAAGCATAAGCAGAATCTAGAGCTGAAGGAATAAATAAATGATTCTTGTAAACAGGGCCATAAAGAGAAAGAGCAGCAAGTTTAAAATGTTGTGTGAATTGCCTCCAGATCCTAAGAGAAGTGCAAACTGCTTGATTTGTATTAACCTTTGAGGGACAACTGGATAAAGGAGCACATACCAAGGCAAGGAGTGAAGATGAAGGACAGGACTGTGCTGCTAACTTACACCAATATAAATGGGGAGAGTTGTACCAGCTATGAATTGTGCTAATATTTGCTGCCCAGTAGTAAATCAAAAAAATAGGCAGTGCTAAACCTACCTCTTTTTTATGTCTCTGAAGATATGTCTTACGTAGTCTAGGAGGTCTGCCCTGCCATATATAAGTAGAAATAGCACCGTCTAGCAGTTTGAAGAAGGACTTGCGTAAACCGGGAGGGTCTGAAAAAGAGATAAAAACCTAGGTAAAATATTCATTTTAATAAAGTTAGAGGCAGCTTATCCCAACGTTGCAAATCTAATTTAACTTGTGTGAGCAATTTAGAAAAATAGATTAAAGGAATGTGAAATATTTACTCCCAGGTAACAAAACTTTGAAGAGGATAACTGAAATGGCAACGCCCCAGCTGGAATTTGTTTAGCCGAATTATTAACTGGGAAACATTCACTTGTATTTATATTAAGCTTATATCCAGAAAAAAGATCCAAAAGTGTCAAAAATATGCAACAAATCAGAGACCGAGCCGACTGGGTTTGAAATATAAAGCAGAAGGTCATCAGCATAGATTGAGACTCAATGTTCTATCCCTCCCCTAGTGATACCTGAAAAGAGCAAGGAATTTTTCAAAGCTATAGAAAGAGGTTCTATTGCTAAGGCAAACAATAATGGAGAAAGAGGACACCCTTGACGGGTGCCTCTAGAGAGGAGAAAATATTGTGAACACAAAAAGTTGGTTCTAACACTGGAAACAGGTGTGGTGTACAGAAGACGTATCCATGATGTAAAAAAAGAGCCGAAACCAAACCTGTCTAAAATAGCGTATAAATAGTTCCACTCGACTCGGTCAAAAGCCTTTTCTGCATCCAATGAAATAATCATCTCACCGGATGCAGAAGTGGATGCGGAAAAAAATTATATTTAGGAGACGTTGAATATTTGAAGATAATTGTCGCCCCTAATGTAACCAGTCTGATCTTCAGAGATTATTTTAGGAAGACAGGGATCCAGACAGCAAGCCAGAACCTTGGCTAATAATTTAACATCTGAATTTAACAAACTAATAGGCCTCCAACTGCCACATTCAACTGGGTTCTTATCACGTTTAAGTATAAGTGAAATAGAAGCCTGAGTGAAAGTTAAGGGAAGAGAGCCACTGACTAAAGAATCATTGTACATGTCTAACAATAAAGGTGCTAGTTGATTGGCAAACATTTTATAAAAATCAATCGGAAAGCCATCCAGACCTGCTGCTTTACCACTTTGCATAAGCTGAAGACCTTTCAAAATCTGTTCTGTAGAGGCTTATCAAGATCATCAGCTACACTGTATCAATACGAGGAATATCTAGACTATCTGAAAAATTATCCATGATGGAATCATCCCCAAGAGATTATGATTTATAAAGGTTTGAATAATAAGAGAAAAAAAACATCATTAATATCAGATGGATTTTTAGTTAAAGAGCCAGAAAAATCATAGATCTGAGTAATTAGACGAGAGGCAGCTAGTCCCTTAAGCTGGGATGCCAGTAATTGACCAGCTTTGTCTCCATACTCATAATAAGTAGCCTTAGTTCTTCGAAGCATAAATTCAGCATTCTTTGTACTAAGCAAATCAAATTCTGTTTTTAACTCCAGCTTCTTTGCATACAGCTCAGGAGTAGGATTATTAAGAAGCTGCCTGTCAATCTCAACAATGGAAGTAATTAGGTCTTGTAATTTTTGTTTTCTTTGCTTGTAGTTATAACCCATCTATGAAATAACATGACCTCAAATTATCACTTTGAATGTTTCCCATAATAAAGAGGGTGAAACAGATTCTGATTTATTAATCTCAATAAATACATCAGTTTTATTACTGATATACTCACAGAATTGTTCATCTGATAATTATCCTGAATCAAACCTCCGTTGATTCGTCCTCCCTTTAATATGAGTAAAATTTAAGTTGATAGAATGTGGGGCATGATCCGAAATAACTATACTGTAGCTGAATATTCAGAGGAACTAAGTAATGGCAAAAGAGCTTCATCTAAGAAAAAAATAGTCAAGACGTGAGTAAGATAAGTGAACATTAGAAAATGAAAGAAAATTCCTTTTTTGATGGGTTAAGATGATGCCATGGTCAACACAACCAATCTGATTCATGAATGCTGACACTGCCTTAGCCATAGCTGTTTGCTCTAAAGTTTTAGGATTTGACCGATCATATCTTGGGTCCATAACACAATTGAAATTACCTCCCAGTATAAAATAATGAGACATTAAATTCGGAATTAAGGAATAAAGGGAAGTAAAAAATGTGGGATTATCCCAGTTTGGGGCGTAAATGTTTACAACCACAACTGAGATGTGAAAGAGACTACCAACAACTATGACATAACAACCCTCAGGATCTGCAATAATTTGAGAGTGAGAGAAAAATTAACTTGTTTATGCATAACAATAGCAGTACCTCTGGCTCTGCTGTTAAAGTTAGAGTGAAACACCTGGCCTATGCAAGGCTTTCTTTAATCTAATGTGGTCTTCAATGCACAGATGTGTTTCCTAAAGAAAAACAATATCAGAATTCAAATTCTTAAGATGGAAAAACACTCTAGAACGTTTAATTGGTCCTCCAAAGCCTTGAACATTCCAACTGACTATTTTGACAGAAAATCCTCTACTACTTAGCCCTGTGTTTAAACCAGCCATTTCTATGGTTCAGAAAGAAAAACAAGAAGAAACCCCTGTAAACTGAAGTAAAAAAGGTTTCTGCCCTCGATCCCTTCCGGGAATCCTACCACCCACAAATTCTGTCTTTTCGATCAGGAGACCAGATCATCCACAGCAGAACCAAGCGTTGCATTTAAGTCCGACACCGCAGTTAATTTGGCCTTCAAAGTGACCTCGATCTCCAACTCAGTAATCCTGCCACTATGGTCAGTGAGAGCCGTCTCCATCTCCGAAATAGTGGTGGTGTGTGAGGCCAAAGTCCTGTGGATGCTCTCCAAAGATGTTTGTAAAGGGGATAAAGAAGAGTTAAGCAAAGCTGTGAATTCTTCCAACAAACTTCGCCTTGACTTCTCGAGCTCTAACACGAACACTTCTACTGTTAAAGGAACATGTCGGATGCCTCACCATCTTTACTTGAAGCTTCTTGATTTTAAGCACAGCCAGGTTTAGTATTTTTGCCCATTTCTAAATTAGTTCTGCTCCCTGGACACCAAAGACACTGTTTCACGTGCAAATTATAAGGACAACTGCAGTAATTATTAATAAAGCAAAAAAGTCGGAGTACAAACACCGTGCAACCTCTCACTACATCATGAAACCGGAAGTCCACACCACTCTTTGTTGACGTACACACATAACCCTCGCGAGTCTTACCAGACAGTGATGAATCTAAAAGGATATCTTAAAAGGACGGAGTTTATGAAAGTATATGTTGATAGCCCATTGGCAGAGCCCATGTTGGCCTCTGAATGTGTGTTTCTCTGCAGGGATCTGTTTCATTTTCAATCCTTTGTTCAATGAGTTCACTGTAATGAAGCTTATAAAACATGATCTATATCTGCAATGCAAATTTTGTTTCGAAGAAATGTCCTCTTAGAGCTGTTTCAAGGGACACATCACAGGCATGGTATGTGTGTCACCTCAGCTGCTGAAAAATTTAGTAAACCTGCATATCATATATCACTTTTTAATGCGTTTAAAAAGACAGAATAAAAGAAGAGATTTTTCTTCATATGATGATTTCCATGAAATATTCATATGCACACATATTAAATATAAAATCACATCAGTGTACAGTACATACTTGCTGATGGAAGAAACTAACCAGATTCTTTATGCTTTCCCTTGTCATAATTATCAAGCATCACTATTGCTAGTATTAATCATACGAATAAGAGTTAGTAATTTGAACAAACCCCTAAACAAAAGTTGTAAAGTTTGTGTTAACTCCTTACATTACTGTTACATTAACTTGCATTAATGCAAAACCCCCTCTTTAGAATTTGACCAGAAAGAAAACAGCTAGCAACACTAGCAACATGCTAAAAACAGCCCACAACATCCTAGCATAGAGTTACTATTCTGTAAGACATCCGTTGCTAATTTTGTGAACATCCATTGGCAGAAAAATATACATTTCTGCCTCTTTACATCTGTCTCTTCTTCTGCGGAAGCCAAAAGCAGGTTAGCCATGGAGATTTCAGTACCATAATTAATCACTGGCTGTCAAGCGCAAACAAACAGATTTAAAGTGCTGCCAGCTTTTGCTGGGGCATTACTGCTAGGCGTTTTTTTTTTTTCTTTTTACAAATTCACTTTCTGACCTATGCGTCTCTCTCTTTTCCCATCTCCTTCTCTCTCTGGTACTGCATAATGAGAAATTATTTACTGTCCTGCTGAAGAGCTGCATATTGTTTTATTCATCAGTGGAAGTGGCTGTACAAGACTGTGGCTAATGTTAAAATGTGCCATTCCCCAACTGTCAAATTAATGATGCAACAGAGAGGACTTTTGCTGCAAAACGCTTGTTTTGTTTAAATTGCTTATAGGCAACAGCGACACGGAGACAGTACCGATGTTGTGGTTATCGCTGTGACCAAACAATAAAAACTTCCTCTGTTTTGGTTAGAACAAGTAAGAGCCAGACACCAAAAATCACAGTAAGAATACCTCAACCTGGCAGAGTATGATTATAAGTGTGAAATAATGTTCATGAATATTCAGGCTTTCATTTAGTTGAGAGAAACAGGCATCTGTTAGGGGGAGTTTACACAAGACCGGTTCCAACTAAAAACGGAAAACATTTTATGCATTTCTGCCATTCATTTACACAACAATAGCAATTTGGGGGCCTGAAAATGCAAAGTTTTGAAAACAGGTTTCAAAGTTTAATTTTTTTGAAAACAATGCATTTTTTGTCTCTGTGTAAACTCTGCAGAGCTGGCCCTACCTAATAAGCGATATAAGCAATTGCATAGGGCCCCATGGCCTCCAGGGGGCCCCATGTCAGTGTTCAGATGGTAATGCTCAATAATAATAACTTTTATAAAGTTTCAGTCGCGTGTGTTAATGTTTGAAAATGAAGAGGTGGCACTATAAAACTGGACTGGTGCTGACTGCAGAGAAGTGGGAAAAGAAAAAAGAAAGTTACCAACATAAGGGTATGTGATGAATTTTGAAAATACATTGTTGAAATGGCTTTTACTGCATCGTGCTGCGAGCATTTTGAAGATGCGCTGTGCCAGTGTAACAACAGTAATGAACAAGAACCGTATTGTTGTCTTGGACTCTTCGAAATACGCGAATAATTCTTATCAGAATTATTATCAGAATGGTTTAGATTTTTAGATGGCATATATTATCTTATTTTCCATCGACCAGTTTTACAACACTGTGCTGTGCTTTTGCTGTGTAAAAGTTCAGTCAGATTTACTCATTGATGTGAACAAAGCAGCAGACGTGCTGAATAAAAATGCAAGTTCACTCTGACAGCAGGTGGCGCTTTAGAAATAGCAGAAATACAGTGTTACCATTGGTTACTCCCTACACAAAGGAGCGCTGCACAAGTGCAAATTCTGACATCTAGATGATTGAGTAGATGATTAAGACAGTTTGGTAATTTTTTACAACAGGGTTATTATAGTTAACTAAATATATATATATATATATATATATATATATATATATATATATATATATACACTATGGAAGAGGATTAGGGCCAAGCAATAATAAAAAAATAAAACCATCTCGAGATTAAAGTCATTATATTGCGAGATTAAACTCGTTAAATTTTGAGAAAAAAAAAGTTGAAATACAATCTTGAGAATAAACTCATTAAATTTCGAGAATAAAGTCGTTGTGTTTCGAGAAAAAAACTCGTTAAATTTCGAGAAAAAAAGTCGAAATACAATCTTGAGAATAAACTCATTAAATTTTGAGAATAAAGTCTTGTGTTTCGAGAAAAAAAAACTCGTTAAATTTCGAGAATAAAGTCTTGTGTTTCGAGAAAAAAAACTCGTAAAATTTCGAGAAAAATGGTCGAAATAATCATGAGAATAAACTCATTTAATTTCGAGAATAAAGTCGTTGTGTTTCGAGAAAAAAAGTCAAAATGAAATGTAGAGAATAACGCATTCGATCAGTGTTCATTGCATAGCCTATAGAGGACATGGCAGAGTTGGATCACTTAGTCAAGCTATATTTTAGACTTTCTTTCAGTAACAAAGAAATACTATCAACTTTAGCTAATTATGACACAATAATAATTAGCACACGAACTTTAAAGAGAATTTGCAAGCGGCTAGGTCTTTTTAGAAGAAAAAATCAGTCCAATTTGCGTGATGTAGGCTACTCGCTTTTGTCCAACATGAAATGACAACCAGAGGACAAATGCAAGGTTATCACTGGCTTCACCCAAACGCACTCTGGCACTTGGACAGCTATGATAAATTAAAACCGTACGGCATTGCCATTAATGGCGTGTAATGTAATGAGTTTATTCTCAAGATTGTATTTCGACTTTTTTTCTCGAAATTTAACGAGTTTTTTTCTCGAAACACAACGACTTTATTCTCGATACTTAATGAGTTTATTCTCAAGATTGTATTTCGACTTTTTTTCTCGAAATTTAACGAGTTTAATCTCGAAACACAACGACTTTATTCTCGATATTTAATGAGTTTATTCTCAAGATTGTATTTCGACTTTTTTTTCTCAAAATTTAATGAGTTTAATCTCGCAATATAATGACTTTAATCTCGATATGGTTTTATTTTTTTTTATTATTGCTTGGCCCTAATCCTCTTCCGTAATACACACACCCACACACACACATATATAATATATTCATTTAATATATTAACAAAAACTATAATAGCACGTGAATGATACTAAAATAACATTGCTTTATAAAAAAGTGTCAGTGTAAGATATATATGAAAGGGGATGGGGGTGGTTATGGGGGGGTGCCTCATTTGAAAATCTACTTAGGGCTCAAAAATGCTAGGGCCAGTTCTGAAACTCTGAATATGAATTTCCTTAGGTTTATAAAAAAAAAAAAAAAAAAAAAAAAAACGTGATATCATGCCCGTGCATTGCTGTCTATATTTATGTTTTTTGTTGTTGTTGTTGTTTTTTCGTACATTTTTGTAGTGAAAATGTAACCTAAATGTGTTGTTAGTGACCTTATAATAAAACATTTAGTTGAAATATCAACTAAATATCAGGGCATCTTTATTGACAGATTTCATGAGTTCCCCATCAAGAAATGTTTTTCTTTCTTTCTTTTTCTTTCTTTCTTTCTTTCTTTCTTTCTTTCTTTCTTTCTTTCTTTCTTTCTTTCTCAATACATTTCAGACTAGTTTTCTTTTATTGTCTGAATTTTGGCTGATTGCATTTTAGTCATTTAGGAAAAGTGCCTCCTGTCAAAGAATTTGTATCGTCAGACATGAATTTTAAACATTTTAAGTGAAAGACACTGCATAACTGAGACATTGCTTGGGAAAGATGTTTTTTTTTTTTTTTAGCATGTTCATCTTCTCCCAGGAGATGCGGTGTTGGCCAGGATACGTGCTGTGTTTGATGAGAGGGACTCTGTTCTACTTCTTGCCTCTAGGGATGGGACGTGCATGGGAGAGGGGTGTAGAAAGGGAGCTTGGTGAACAAGCTTACAGAGACATGAAATCACTCAGAGGCCAAAAGCTTCTGGCTCAGTTACCATGCCAAAGCTAATCTGCCACATCTTAAAAGTAATGTCAACTTTTGAAGGTATACTGTAGTCATGACTGCTTGTAATAATAAAGTGAAATTGATGTGATGTGTAGCCAAGTATGGTGTCCCATACTTGGAATTTGTGCTCTGCATTTAACCCATCCAAGTGCACACACACAGCAGTGAGTAGTGAACACACACAGACACACACACACACACACACACACACACATACATACACAATTAACAAACACCCGGAGCAGTGGACAGATATTTTTTCACTCCCAATTATATCACAATAATATGACTAGAAAGGTGAGTCTTTGAAAAATATAACACGGCTTGCACCTGAAAAAGTCACAATTAAGTTTAACATTAAGGAAATTAAAAAAAAAAGGTTTCATAAAAATATTAAGCTGCAAAAGCAGTTTTCAGCATTAATAATAATAATAAAAAACAATAATTATTAATTGAGGACCAATAAATAAGCATATCAGAATGATTTCTGAAGGATCACAAGACACTGAAGACTGGAAAAATGGCTGTGAAAATTCAGCTTTGCATCCAGGAATACATTTTATTTTAAAACATATTCATAGAAATAGAAAACAGTTATTTAACATTCTAATAATATTTCTCAATATTACTGTATATATTTATTTATTTATTTATTTATTTTAATCCAATAAAATAAAATAAAAATATTATTATTATTATTATTATAATTATTATTATTATTATTATTTACTTATTCATTTATTTATTTTGGCTTATTTTCGCTTCACTTTTTCCAGACTTTTGACCGGTAGTGTACATAGGACTGTTTTATTTTTAAATAGTAAGAAAAGCTTATCTGTTTCCTGCTTCTGGTCAAACAGTTACCTCCCAATCAATTTTTACTCAAAGTCAGAATATTCCAGGAGAGCTATGCACTTGCAACACTAAGGTCATGGGTGTGATTCCCAGGGAATCATATAAAATATGTATGCTGCTTTAGATGAAGGCTAGTCCATGAAATGTAAAAGGGACTTGTTATGTTTATGTAAGAACCACCCTGCAATATGTCTAAAACTGTGCACTACTACTGTATTGAAGAAGCCGACTAAGTGTTTTAGACTTTCAAGAAACTTTGATGATATCTGCATAAATTATATTTATACTTACCCACAGTGTTTTAAGACTACAGGTAGTGTTGTGGTAGATAAAAAGCTGTCAAGCACTTAGCAAGCACATTAAAGCATATTATTCCATATTTCATGCAGCATATATAATTTTCAGGCAATAGTAAAATACTAAGATACAGTCATATTACTAGATTGTGCTTACTCAGGTTATTACTCCAGGACGAAGAGCTTTGTGCTCGAGCACAATCTATAAAACAAGATTTAATGTATTGTCACAGGTTTGATCAAAACACAACGTACAGCCTGAGATCGCAACAAAACTGCATCGGGTGGCAATTAAGAGTCTTTGAACCCAATTTGTCAATTTAATGGAACACATAATTTAAAAAGTGTGTCTTATCAAGGACACAAGCCTGCGATAATGGACATGAATGCTTCATTGTCTTTATAAAGGTAGGGATTGTGTTGTAATGTCTGTAACACTGTGATTTTTGTCTCTGATCTAATGTCTGCAATTAACTGCTACAAATGAAAATAATTTAAACATCAGCTACTTATCCGTAAATTGTTTAAATTATTGTATATTGTATTGTATTGATACAAAACATGGTAAGATTACATAAACGAGTGGTTCTATCATAAGAATGCATAAAACAGTCAAATTCAACAGACAGTATAGAAGAACAGCAATAATATACACAATGACCTCAAGGATATGTGTGTTCATTCAAAAAGAGGTTTTCTTATGAACTTATTACAGCAGTGTCCCTTTTTATGGGCATTGTGTGTCTGTTTTTGAGAGACTTGAGTTTGCCGCATTCCTGGGAGCCATAAACTAGTGTTATTGGTAGTGTTCCTTTGGTTGCTATGGATCCAGAGGCCTGTTCTGCCTTTTTTGAGGTGATAGTTGCATTTCGGGGGAAGGGTCCATAGACCCTTTGGTTAGATGAGGGAGCGTTAGATATTATTTGTTAAATATAACAAATAGTTTTGTGTCTGATTGGTCAAAATGTTACACTGGCCATGCAAGAACTGGGACGTTTTCAGCTTCCAGGAATTGTGTACAGATCCTTGCAACATGGGGCCGTGCATTATCATGCTGCAGCATGAGGTGATGTTCGTGGATGAATGGCACAACAATGGGCCTCAGGATCTCGTCACGGTATCTCTGTGCATTCAAAATGCCATCAATAAAATGCACCTGTGTTCGTTGTCCATAACATACGCCTGACCATACCATAACCCCACCACCACTATGGGCCACTCGATCCACAGCATTGACCTCAGCAAACCGCTCACCCAAACGACACCATATACGCTGTCTGCCATCTGCCCTGTACAGTGAAAACCGGGATTCATCCGTGAAGAGAACATCTATCCAAAGTGCCAGACGCCATCGAATGTGAGCATTTGTCCACTCAAGTCTGAGTAGATAATGAACTGCAGTCAGATCGAGACCCCGATGAGGACGACGAGCATGAAGATGAGCTTCCCTGAGACGGTTTCTGACAGTTTGTGCAGAAATTCTTTGGTTATGCAAACCGATTGTTGCAGCAGCTGTCCAGGTGGCTGGTTTTAGACGATCTTGGAGGTGAAGATGCTGGCTGTGGAGGTCCTGGGCTGGTGTGGTTACACGTGGTCTGTGGCTGTGAGGCCAGTTGGTTGTACTGCCAAATTCTCTGAAAGGCCTTTGGAGACGGCTTATGGTAGAGAAATGAACATTCAATTCATGGGAAACAGCTCTGGTGGACATTCCTGCAGTCAGCATGCCAATTGCATGCTCCCTCAAAACTTGAGACATCTGTGGCATTGTGCTGTGTGATAAAACTGCACATTTTAGAGTGGCCTTTTATTGTGGCCAGCCTAAGGCACACCTGTGCAATAGTCATGGTGTCTAATCAGCATCTTGATATGCCACACCTGTAAGGTGGATGGATTGTCTTGGCAAAGGAGAAGTGTTCACTAACACAGATTAAGACAAAAATACAATATTTGAGAGAAATAGGTCTCTTGTGTACATAGAAAAAGTCTTAGATCTTTGAGTTCAGCTCATGAAAAATGGGGGCCAAAACAAAAGTGTTGCGTTTATAATTTTGTTCAGCGTATATATCTATGTATGTATGTATATTTATGTGTGTGTGTGTGTATATATATATATATATATATATATATATATATATATATATATATATATATATATATATATATATATATATATATACACACACACACACACACACACACACACACACACACACACACAAATATTAGTATGATATCTGTGTGAATCTCCAAGTATAAAAGAAGCCCGGAGGACACTAATTTATACAGTTCTATCAAACTTCCTGGGATATCTTTGAAGGTTATGCATCATATGAGGATTTATGACTTCCAGTTCTACCCTTTAGATTTATAACTGCCGCTGGAAAGCATAAAGTATGAGAAGGCATTTTAAGTAAACCATGACATTTGCGAAAAATCAATTAGCAAGGTTACAAAGGTGACTGTGGAGAGGGAGAATGCAGTGAGATTCTGGCAACCTAATTTGGCTTAGTATGAGAGTAGCAATGTTCAAATTAAGGATCCAGTAATTTTTGCCTAGGAAACTTTCGAGCCTTGATTCTCATTTCTGATTTTCTTTTTCTTTTTTTTTTTTTTTCAGGAGTTGGTAAGAACACTATTAAGGGTCACATACAACATCAAACTTAATTTTCTGTGAGCAGGGTTCAGTTATAGAGGCAGTATTGAGGGAGCAAATTGCCCAATTAGACATAAAACATACTTAAAGCATTGCGAGCAGAACACTAACGGGGCTCTCCTCCTGCTGAGAAACAGAGACAAAGGGTCACTGGAAATATGTTTTTGTAGTTATAGGTGTAGTAAATGCCCACACATGGCTTTTGACTTTCATTAGACGTCCATAGAGAAATTAAAGATTGAGTGGCCAAACAGCCAATATGCCAATATATTAACCAGGAGAAAAGTCTCAAACTGGCATTGCAAACATTCCCACTACTGTATTTTGCTAACGTCTCATTAAAATATGTGTGTGTCAGTTTCTTTTCGGTGTTTTTTTTTTCTTTTTCTTTTTCTTTTCAGTCACACTTCAGTTTGGGGACCAGTTCTTACTAATAATTATGATGTTTTTTTTTTTTTTTTTTTTTTTTTTTTTTCTCAATAAACTCCTAATTTGCTGCTTATTAATAGTTAGTAATGCAGTTGTTAAGTTTAGATATTGTGTAAGGAATCTTAAATATGGCCATGCAGAATAAGGCATTAATATAGTCTTTATAAGTACTAATAAACAGCCAATATGTAAGAAAATTAATACTTATAAACAGCTACTAAGTAGGAAAAAAAAGGTCCATAAACTAAAGTGTTACCAAATTTTCAGATAACAAGAAAAGAAGTGACAAAGAAATAATTTCCTGCACTGTTTTGTTGTTGCATTTAAAAGTAGGGTTATCAATCAGCTAAATAACTGATGTAGGCCTATTGGTTTTATTTAATTTTTCACTTCTGTATAGATCATAAGCCAATTCAGTCTTTTGAATCTTCTCAAGCTTATTAAGCACCATGTGCAAGCAGTGTGTAACTGATTTTATAAACAAGTCAAATATACATCATATAGGCTTTATGTAAAATCAATAATTTATGTATCATAGATAGTGTTCATAATAATATATATATATATATATATATATATATATATGTGTGTGTGTGTGTGTGTGTGTAAATATATATATATATATATATATATATATATAGTATTTTTTTTCTAAGTACATTGTACATTTTACCATTATTATATGCCCACTAGAAGGATGGAATTTATTGTTTGAATAGTATAATGTACTATTTTTTTTAAACAACTGATTTATTTAATTTAAAAATTAAAGCCTTACTGAAAAGATGCTTTAAAGTCGAGGTCAATGTTCAGGTTAGTGACAGTTAAGGCTCTTGATTGGTACCTTTCTCCAAAAATACACTGAAGTACAAAATGTAATTAAGAAATAACTGGTATATTGTCCTTGTGTGCTGTTATAGTACATTTTGAATGGAATTCCAGCAAAAAATCATGTTCTTTTTTTTTTTTTTTTTTTTTTTTTTTTTTACAAATAAATAAATAAATAACTTCTGTATGTTAAAGTGAAATGGCTCTTACTTCATTTTTTTTTTTTTTTCTTCTGAATGAGGCACCCAGATTGCCCCGCTCCATTATCGTACAGCTCCAATTATACCAAGTTCCAGTGTCCTCACTTACCCATAATCCCACTCCCCAGTGGAGGGAGAGCGAGAGGAGAGCAGGAGGGCTGGAATCTCATGCATTTACACAAGACTGAGAGAGATGAACTGCAGGAGATGGTCCTGGCCTCTGTATTGAGTGATGTCTGCTGGGAGCCACACTTTTAGCACTGAACATTTCAGACCATTAGCACTGCTGGGAGAGGAGGAAATTAGAGGGGAGACATCACATATTGCCCTCCCTTCTCTTCCTCTTTCTTTCTCTCATTGTCACCGCTGTCGCAGTTAACTTCAGAGGAAGAGAAGTAATCGTCTCAAATTTGGATGTGTTTTGATATTTATATATGTATCCTTTATTTTACCAGGAATTATCCCATTGAGATATAAATCTCTTCTACCAGGGAGTCCTGGCCAAAATGGCAGCACAGAAAGTTTCACACAAACAGATTACAAACACATACAACCAAAAATATGATAAAGAATGAAATCTTCCAGCATCATATAAAAAAATAAAAATGTAAAACATTCACATTCCTTCACATTCCTTCTGGTAGAACTCAGAAAGTAAAAATATTTTAAGATGGAAGTGCTTCTAACATCATAACACTCTGCATTTCTTTCCATAACCTAGGCTCATAGGAGGAAAAGTTTTGCCAAATTCAGAATATGCTCTAGGAACAATTAAGTGTAATTTAGAAATAACTCTAGCCCTGTAATTACAAGTATAATTTGATAAGAGATTGCAAATATAAGTTGTCAATTTGCCTAATAATGCCTTGCCAATAAACATCATCATATGTATTTTTCTCCAACCATCAAATATGTACAAAGTACAATAATGGGTACATGAAGAGGCATTCGTCACAAATTGCATGATATATGCAGTACAGCTTCTTTAGTAAGGATAGTTTTGCATGCATATAAATCACATCACCATAGTCCAATACTGAAAGGAAACTTTGGATAATTCTCTTTTTTTTTTGCTTCAAAAGAAAAGCTTTTCTTTATATGAAAGAGAAAGCCCAATTTAGGTCTGAGCATTTTTAAAAGATTGTCAATATGTATTGTAACAGTTCGTAGGTCGGGAAGAAGGAGGCAGGAACCGGCGAACATTTAAACAATTGTAATGGACCAATAAACAAACAGAAAACTGAAAATAGCGCGACAGCCCCTCAAGGATGTCTGTCGCGCTCAAACAGAACCAAAAAAAAAAAACATAAAATATTCCAGGCCTGGTATCCTCTCAGTCTTTTACTGTCGTTGCTCTTTTTTTATCCTTCCGGAGCTCCTCCGTGGGACTCAAGACCAGTGAGTGGCGCAGGTGTCGCTTACTATCATTAAAGGAACATTCCACTATTTTTGAAATAGGCTCATTTTCCTGACCTCCGGGTCTGGCGGCAGCACTTTTAGCTTAGCTTAGCATAGGTCACTGAATCAGATTACACCGTCTCGCTCAAAAGTGACCAAAGAGTTTCAGTATTTTCCCTATTTAAAACTTGACTCTTCTGTAGTTACATCGTGTACTAAAACCGACGGAAAATGAAAAGTTGCGATTTTCTAGGCCCAAACAGGCTGGGGACTATTTTCAGGTGCTGCATAATATCAATGCGCCTGCTGCACCCATAGTACGGCAGCAAAGTTCCTTGATTATTATGCATGACTGAGAGTATAGTTCCTAGCCATATGGGCCTAGAAAATTGCAAAAATCCTGCAAATTCTTTGGTTTACAAGGATCTTCTGCATATCTGAGGAAAAATGAAGAACTCATACACAACTATTATAAAATGTGAAAACATTGTTCACTGATGCTCCAGAAGCAAACACAATGCATTAAGAGTTGGGGGTGTACATTTTGAACAGGATGTTAAGTAAATTTTTCTTGTTTTGTTTAAAGATTATATCTGTACATTTAGTACTGCCCTTCAGAAGCTACATACTTTTTAAATACTGATTTTCAGAAAAAAAATGAGTAGTTTTCCCTGATCATCCAATTCACATAGTTCACACCCTGTGTCTCTTAATGCATTGTTACTTTCTTGAGAATCAATAAATGCATTTACCTTTTGAAATAGTTGTGTAAGAGTCTCTCAGTTCTCCTCAGTGTAAAAAAATAGATCTGAAATCATACATTCATTGCTGGAAAGGGTTCAAATATGCAAAGGATGCTGGAAAACACACTTTCTCTAAATACAGTGTCCAGTTTTCCTTGTTTTAACACAAGTTAGAATAATGAAACATAACATGATAATACAAATGTGATGAAAAACAGGTGGCTATTTTGTTATCTGAACTACACAGCAATTCACAAGGTCACATATGTATATATTATAGACAGAATAATATTCATATAAAATATTATATGTGAAAATTATATATATATATAAAAATTATATTATATATAAAATCATATTTGACACATTGGCCCGCTGTCATCTGGGATTGGAGGTGAGAAAAACGGTGATATATTGACTTCCTGTGATGCTTATTGGTTGGATCATCTGAAAATGTTTCTCCTAAACTTTGTTAAAATAAACTTCATTAATAAAAAAAAAAACAGCTAGTCAAAGTGATTTAGTAACTGAATAAATGATAACTTTAGTAATTGAATGGTATTCAAAAACTGTGTTCAAGTTACCTGATTGATGATTGTTCTTTAAAGACCAGCAGTTTTCCAAAAGAATGGCAACATTTGCTATCTGACCTAAAAACATTATATACAGTATATATATATACACACACACACACACACACATTAAAAAATATACATTAAATCACATCATAATAAAACAAAATACATTGTAGATTTCTAAAAATTAACTAGAACACTGACCTGAAAAAAACACGTGAAATTTACGCTGCACTTTGAAAATTATGATATATTAACAAATGAAGACACACCATGTCTCCGGTGAATCAGAAGTCAGCTGCAGTGTTTGGAGCGTCTGAAATCAGATGAGCAGAATGTGTCTGCAGATTTGTCGATGGGGAATATGTTAACAACTAAAGCACACTAGCTAAACTAACATTAATTAATAAACATGTATATTGTGCTAAACGCTAACTTTTAAAAATGTACGTAGCAGTTGCTAACCAAGTTACTAGTTACTTTACCAGTTTATCCAGATATCTAGACTAATTTTACAACATAAACCCATTCAAATATATCCATTACAACACTTAACATTAAGCTTTGGTAAATAGCTTATTTAAAACGTTTCTGTAAATTGTTCCTTACTTTCTTCTGATATAAATCTCGCAGGACGATGTGACAGCGTGCTCGAAACAACACCGGGCTATAAATACAGTTCAAGAGAAATAATACAACATTGAACCAATTTTAATGTTATGTTCTGAAAAAAAAAAAAAAAAAAAGTTATTTAAATGGTTTTATGTATTTATACCATAGACAGTATAAAATCATGGACATAGTGTCCGTGACGTCACCCGTAGATTCCTGAATAGCGTTTTTGAAGCACAAAGTGGACAGAGGCGGCCGTCGCCATCTTGGCAGCGTGTCACCGTGCATCAATCCCGGATAATCAAAAACGGGCAAAAAGGCGGGAACTGTTTGCTGAAGCCACACCCACCTAGCGTGCCGGCAGTGTCATCAGCGGCAATCCACCTGTCACTCAAGTGGCCACACCCTTAATTATGCAGAACTGTAAGGCTTAATATAATTTAAACGGATGAGTTATCAAAAAAAATTCACCCCCCTCACAATTGTCACAAAGTGCAAGATTAGCTATATAGACCAAAATAATTTTTTTAACCAGTCAGTAAACATGTTTTTTTTCTGCTGTAAAGCTGGGCATTTTAACATGGAGTTTACGGGACTGACTCCCTTTTGCACCCAGCCTTCAGCGGCCAGTCAATGAATTGCAGTTTTAGTCACTTCCTTGCTGGCTTCACGAGAGAAAGAAATTCTTTATTTGAGTCTCGTGTGAATCAGCTCTAAATGCGAGGCCTGGAATGTCAGTGCGTGATATATTACTGTCCATTACCTCTATTAACAAACTACAACAAACCCCGAGATACAGTACTACCGTGAATAGTGTGGATTTTATTTTATTAATCTCACTCAAATTTTGTGATTCTGTTCAAAAGACTCATTTAGATTCATTCAGTTCAGATGAATTTAAACTAGCCTACAGATTTAAAATAACTGGATGATTCATTTGTAACCGATAAGCACCCCCAAAAAACAAGAAAGCGCTTGCTCCCTTATTTACGACATTAACCATAGTTAATTAAAATATTAAATAAAATAACATTTTAAAATTAAATAAAATAAAAAAAAAAAAACATTTAAAAAAATGATTATTGTACTCACCATGGTAACCATAAATTAACCATGGTACACTAACCATAGTTTTACTTGGTAGCCTATTTGTAGTAAAACTGCCGTTATACAAATGGCAGTCAAACTGCCAAAAAACATAGTATACACTTTTACTATGATAAAACCATGGTTATTTTTTATGAGGGCTGGTGTACTGGAAATCTCTGAACACGTCTAGTGTGTGCAATCAGAAATATCCTGTATCCGGAAATCTCTGTGCATCTCAAGTGTATGGTCATGTACGGGCCTGGACGATTGTAGCGTTTCTCAATGCGCCCGGCTGAGATATGATAAGGATAAGACTTAAAAAGAATCTTGAGAGGTGTACTGCATGGTAGTTCTGTGCTGGCTTTAAAAAAGATCTTCCTAATGCTGATGAGCTGACTTAGAGTATTCACAGATCTTCTAGTCCTTTTCCCAGTCGCTGCTTTGCACAGAACTCTGCAGTGGTTCTTACTGTCATACTTCAATGGCGAGAGCACAACACTTTGCTGCCAGCAGCATCTTAATGTGGGCTTTTCTTGTCTCATCTCTCACCCAGCACAACTTCAATTTTGGCAGTGTCCTGGCAGCCGATAAAGCACCATCACTGTCAAGAAAGGAGTAGAAGACATGTTTTCATAAAGAAGTTAAAAGCGTGTTTTTATAGAATTTCAGACAGGTTACACAGTTTATGAACTATTAGAGTGGCATTTGTATTTAATGTTTATTTATGCATAAGTATCCAGACACATGCTTAGACTGTCCGTGGGGTCCTGAAATTGCTGGCGAGGGTGAGTGGTCTACAAGTCTGCAGTGGTACAAAAACAGTACTGAAGTCAGCAAACCTTTTTTTTTTTTTTTTTTTTTTTTTTTTTTCAGATTCATCTCCACGTCCACATGTTTTTCAATGTAACTTGTAAAAGTTTTGAGATCACTTTTGATGACCCCCTCTCTTCTCCCCATCATAGGGATTTTACTAATGAGGTTCTGAAATGCACATCCACACTGGAGAGCTACAGTCCCTCTACTATGTAGGCACCAAACAAATTATGAAGCTCTTTCAAACTAATCATTTTACTCAGACTGCACAGCAAATTAAAATAACATTTATGCTGTTTAGTTCTGGTTTGGCCCAGTTCTGTTGATGCCATTCAGCTAAGGTAAGATCTATCTATCTATCTATCTATCTATCTATCTATCTATCTATCTATCTATCTATCTATCTGTCTCTCTGTCTGTCTGTCTCTCTGTCTCTCTGTCTCTCTATATTTTCTTCTGTCAAGAAAACGGGTTTGAGAGGTGAGAGTATATGGTGTAGAAAGTGTCTTCTCTGTTTATAAAATAAAAAATAAAATAACACTCTCACACTTTCTGAACAGAGCAGAGGCTGAAAATCATGTGGAAAATTGGCTAACTATATAACAGGTGGAACTGAGAGTTGTTTCTTCCTGTTGTTTGGGGCCTGACCTTGCTCCCATTGTTGAAGCTCTGCAATTACAGTGCAGGCCACTTGATCCAAGCAGACTCTATTTGGGTCACACTGAATTATCGTGTACAAAAAATAAAAAATAATAATAATAAACCTCTAAATATCCCTTGGAGCAGTGTTGTGGCATGATTCAGAGGTGTCAGAGGCCACAGAGACTGCTGTTTTAACACTCTTGATGAGTGAAAAGGCATCAACAGCTTATCTTGTCTTGAGCACTCAATAATCCCATAATAAATATTCACTATCTAGTGGAAGCATTTATTTGAATGCAAGTAAACACAGAAGTTCTGTTAAAGACGATGTCTGAAAATGAAACATTAATGGTAATCAGGTTAAATCTGTTAATATCCTTACTAAACTAAACTGAGTTTTACACACAGTTAAGCTATTTTGAACAGAACTTTTCAAGTCGTCATGTATGTAGTTATTTTAAATTTAGCTTAGTAAACTTTAATTTGGACCATTTTTTGCAGGTTTTATTGTTGCAACAGTGTGTCAAATGACTGTCTTTTATGAGTCCTTGAATCATTAATTGGATTAATTTGTGTAAAAAAAAAAAAGATAAATAAATTAAATAAATACTTTAGTTTATAGACCAATTCTCACTATTAACTAGTTGCTTATTAGCATGACTAACATGTTAGCTGTTTATTAGTACTTATAAAGCACATATTTGTCATGACCATATTTTACATCCCTAATCCCAACCAATACCTTAACTTAAAAACCACCTTATTAATAAGCAGCAAATAGGATAATAACTTTTTTTATTTGCACTGTTAATATCACACATCCATGCTCATTGTGCCTCCTTACTCCAATTATTTCTTAGACAACAGGCCAAGCCTTTGTAGTAACAATGTTTTCAAATTAGCAGTGGAGGCTCTCTGAATTAAACTTGTTGATGTGATGTCAGGATGAGCTTGTTCCTCAATGAAAATGCTCAAATTTACCCCTGAAATGTTTCATGTAACAAGTGCTGAGACTTAATACTGTATATTCATAAGTATTCATAATAACTATTCATGTGATGTTGGCATTACTTTAAGAGAACAAACACTTAACTCTTCATCAAAGACTCACTTAATGAAGGGTGCTGAAATTCTTCTTCAGTACATTTTGTATACTGCTGATATGTGTTTTGATGCATTTTCACAGTGCAGAGGTATGAATGTTTTGATTATGGTTGAAAGTTTGTGAAATTAAAATAAGCAATACAAAACCAAATCTATTCAATAACTGCAGCTACATTTAATGAAACATGTAATTAGTATAAATATTTGCTATGTTTGAAAGAAAAATGTAAAAATAATAATAATAAAAATAAAAATAATAATAATAATAATAATCTGTAAAAACAACCAAACACACACACACAATCTCCTCCTTTCTCAACCGACCAGTCACACAACCCTCTTTTCCGTGAAAAATGGAAGTGATCCCAGGTGTGATTGCATAATGCCACCATATAGTGCTATTCTGCACCCTTGACCGATAATGAGGTCAATATGGAGAAACATGCTGGAGTTGGGGAACTTTCTCTGTTTTGAGCAGCTCCTACTGACCACATACATGGACCGCTATTTTCAGCCTGCACTTCATAAAAGCTGTCACCTAGACAAAATATCAAAATATGCACATACTGTGTAGGTTTGGTCCCGATGCAAATTCTAAAAAATCTAGTAAATAATGCTGAATTTTTTTTTTTTTTTTTTTTTTTTTTTTGATTGTTTGCTTTAGGAACTCAAGTAATGAATCTCAATGCAACATTTCTATTTTTGTTGGTGTTGTTGTTATATATATATATATATATATATATATATATATATATATATATATATATATATATATATATATATATATAACAACAACACCAACAAAAATAGAAATGTTGCATTGAGATTTCTTTATTTTTCCCTCAGTCAAACCAGCAAGCACAGCAGGTGAGCTGGATTAATGCATTCTTTTTTACTGCTCTAATAGGCCTACACTGAAAAACGGTTTTATGGTTTAGTCCCATTCTCCCTCTTCCCAGCATGCAATGGGTCATGAATTATTACTATGATTGTGATGTTTTGACATTTTATTTACACAGTTCTTGATTTTGTCATGTTTAATTACTCTACATGATCTGAAATTAATGGGGACCTGGGGCAAAAACACCATCAAAATGAACAAAAATGTCCCCCAAATTCAAGATAAGGGGGCAAAAAATTCCCCTGCACAATTAGACTAAATCCATTACAGCTGTTGTGATTAAAATGAAATGTGAAAATAAATGAAACGTTTCGATTGTGGCACTACATTTAGATTGGCTCAAGCAGTTTTTCACCATTATAACCAATTATACACGTTTCTGTTTATGAATGTAATGACCAATCCGAGGCATTTAGATTAGTCATCATGCATCTGCACTGACTGAATTCTCAATCCGCACTCTCTCAATTTATATCATCATTAAGAAAAAGGTGCAGACATGATAAGAGATGATAAGAGAAAATTACAATGTCTTGATTTTATAATGTGTAAAAACCAAATGTTCCTCGAGGTGCACTCAAAGGAACTCCTCCATTTGCTCTTCTTGTTCCGTACCTCCTCCTTGCCCTTTTCCAATAAAGTGTCGGCACGTATCTGCTGCATCCATTTGTCCCCACCTTAATTTAGATGAAGCTGCATCTGAGCAAATCAGCTAACTGAAAGCAATAAGAGATACTGAAGACTTCCACCAAGCCACAATAAGTTGCTTTGAGCTATTTGTTACAGGAAGTGACACGGAATGCTATCGGAAGCCTCTCATATTCAGTGGCTTAGGGACTCAGGAGTGCTCCAGAGGAACAGCGATGGAAGCAAGCTGCTGAATATATTCAAGGCAATGTGCTCCTAAAAGCTTCTTGAACCGAAAGCCCTCTCTCCCCTGAGGTTTCCCGCTGGTTTAGGCCCACAGTGACAGATGACCATCATGTATGTCAGTGAGCGTTCGGAGGGGGCGCTCCAGGCTTAGGGTCAGGGCAGTGAGTCACAGCATGATGATATGTTATAAAGGTGTAAGAAATTTGCCGAAGGGACCCGGCCATGTGAGTCAATGTAAAATGGTACAGTCCACAAGTATTAATGTCAGAAACGCTACTATTTGTTTATGAAGCGGACTGACTGGACAGGTAAACACTGTGAAACACTTGTTTTATCAGTTAGAGAGGCGTTACACTGTTTGTGACAGAGTGCCCAGTCTCTGTTATGAAAAATAGATGAAAATCATCTGTCACAAGTGTTATTTCTGGAACCAAGCCACTTTTCTGAACCCAAGGAGCTTTTGCGAAATTATCACAGCAGACAGCTATTCAGCGAGAGGCCATGCTGTCTCGCCTCCTGTGAAATCTCCTTCCCGGCATTCTGCAACCGTGCTTGACTGTGACAATTCTCAATTACTGAAAACACTGCAAATGAGCTTTCAACAGGTCCACCATATATATATATTAAAATTAAAAAGTACAATAAAAATTCACTCCACAATCAAAAGAAAACCAACAACAACAATAATAACAAAAACAAAAGAATATTATGTCATTATAATTAAGCCATTAAAATTTAACTTTTCACATTTTGAACACAAATTTTATTACTGTAATATATTTTGACAATTGCTTTGCTGTATAAATACTTTGCAGTTTAAATATGTTGTTAATATATTTATTGTATTAAATACCACTATTTACCTCTCATTAGAGAATATCACAATCTGTTGTTTTAGTATTATTCATATACTATTATAGTATTTATTAATATTTTAAATTATATTTTATATTTATAATTTCAGTTTTCAGTTAATGTATTTTATTTCAGTTTTAGTAATATATATATATATATATATATATATATATATATATATATATATATATATATATATAATGCTTAAATCTTTCATCTAATATTTATATTTTATTTCAGCTTGCATTTAATATTACTTAACAAAAAAAAATTATATATATTTTTAGTTAACAATAACAATACTAGTCACAATGTTCACACAGCTCACAGTCTTAATGCCACAAAAATGGGCTTCATTTATTAAATAATAATCAATGATGATGACAATAATAATAATAATAATTATTATTATTTCTTCTGATTTTGAGGTCAAATTCGACCTGGACATATCCATATATATCCATATACAGCCTATTTATGTTTTAAAGTTAAAGCGGCTCTCTCTTTACCAATGCACCACTGTAATGAAACATAAGATATGGTATCATTTGTCAGCTGTCAATACGACAGCCTTTAAATGCTGAGAAATCATGGACAGAGTCAAGTTCATATTCTGACACTACTCAAACAATGCTATGTCCTCTATGATGTATATTATCTAACAATAAGCTTGTGGAAGCATGCCCTTGAAATGTTTCACTTGAATCTCACTGTGCATCGTGCGGCACAACAGCCTGATTCCTGCTGATGACCCGACATATCACAAATGAGACTGAGACAAAACACTTGGATGCTAACCATAAAAATCAATGCCAGAGCTGTGGTCTTGGGAAATGAACCAACCCACGCTTTTATTTGTTTGTTATCTGTCCCTATTCCAGTATCATGAGCCCAAAGATGTGTACATGAAAAATAAACACAAGGTAATGCTAAGTAAAAGTGGTATCCAATCCTATTGGATTGTGGCTTAATGAAAGTAGATTACATTAAGATTTGTGTAGTTCATGGTAAATTACTTTGAGCACAGTGGATTTGAAAATAAAAAGACTTTACTCAGTCGAGAGTAAAATTTTATTATTCAGAGGATCCTCTTTAGAGCTCGTTTCAATTATGTGACATTTAAGTATTAACTATGTCTCAGATGTTTCTCCCGTAGGTGAAATAAAAATAGACACAAGTGAGATTTCCTCTGAACACAGTTTTCCTTATCAGGTTCATCTGATCTATCTATCTATCTATCTATCTATCTATCTATCTATCTATCTATCTGTCTGTATTGTCAATATCAGCTCAAATTGTTTGGTATTGAATGTTTTTGATGATAAATATTTAGGTTCATATAGAAATCTTTCATTTTTGCCCAGCAACTATAGTACACTGAAAAACAACAACAACAACAACAACAACAACAATGGCAAGTTTCACTCAGAAACTGTTTGTAAATTTCAAAAACAGTTACAAAGACATGGCACGTAACACACTGAACTAAATGTGAATTTCTGAAAATGAAATGGCATTTTCTTGAAAAACATAATCTTATATAGATTATTATTATTATTGTACAAGAGATCTTATTTGTGATTTTCATTCTCTGTTGGAGATACATATTGAAAATATGCATTCGTTGACTTATTCAAATCATTCAAATCATGAGTGGCATCGGGTCTGTTCAGGATAAGTATCTCATATTTCTGTAGTGTGGTATAACCTTGCCAGTAGTCATGTTATTGAATAGGCCTGCATAGCGCTCTATGAAGCCACAATATATTACATCCTGTGGCAGCCAGCTGATGGCAGCGCTGACAACACGAGCTCACTGCAGAAACGAATTTAAGAAATCCTCTCGCAGCTTACCTACGTGATACCAAACGACGATCTACTGCATATCAGCGTCTTGTAAAGATCAGGGCTGGTTCAAGGGCTGGATTTAAACAGAATTTTATATTTTTCATTTATTCTTAACCTTTTTTTTTTAACCTTGTAAGATTTCATCACATTTCATGATCTTCATTCTCTTCCCAGTTCGCTTCAAGCACAGTATTTGATATATTCTGGCCTGCTCCGTTTGCTTTTGACAGTCATTGGCAAAGTAAATGAAGCCCAAATGGATGTCAATTTGAGCAGAAATACAAATATACAAAGTGTCACTGACAGCTGTCTGTTCAGTGTATTTCTGAATGTACTTAAGGAGCTGTGCAGAATTTGACTTTGATTCATTCACTCTGCAGTTGGGTGGTGTGAGTTCCCTTGATTTAACCAAATCAGAGAACCAGTTACTGGAAAATACTGACATAAAATGACAGATATTGGTTTAACAATAAAAGCTACATGTTCCAGTCTTCCATTGGGAGGACGAGTTCATTCACGAGATCCATTAGCCCTATATTCAAACAGTATCAGTAATGTTAAAGACACACTATAAAAAGTATTTTTTTAGTTGTAAATGAAACAGATTATTGGAGAATATACTTTTTCAGTCTTTCTACTCAAAACTTTTGGTAACATTTTAATGAGCAATTCTCACTATAAACCAGTTGCTTATTCGTATGCATATACTAGCATATTGGATGTTTATTACTACTTATAGTGTGCATATTAATGTTTTTTTTTTCTGTATGAACATATTTTAAACTTAACAACTACCTTACTAACTATTAATAAACAGGAAATAGGAGTTTACTAAGGGCAAAAGTCATATCTACTAGTTAGTTATTAGTGAGAAATGGTCCCCAAACTAAAGGATAACCAAAATTTAATGTTCATTTAATGTGTTAATTGCCATTTCTTTGCAATTAATTGTGAAATTTACTAGAAACTTCTGAGTGAGAATTGGTTCTACACCTTATTTTTTTATTTTTTTCTCAGTGTAGTAGTATAGTGTTGTATTCATCCACTGAAGTCATGGAGGCAGAAAAATGTGCCTTCTAAACAATTCATTATAATGGAATGTGTCCTTTTTTAAGGATGTAAACACTGCCCAGTGGTCATGTTTGGTTTTGGACACCTCATCTGCCCTGCAGAGCAAGCAGGAAAAAAGCATCCAGCTGACTCTGCTGGTCTGTTGACCTTGCCATGAGGCATTCACAGTGCCACAGCGATAAGCCTGTTTAAGCTTGTGTGCAAATGCATTTGGGCTCAAATTTGGGTTTCTTTTCTTAAATACATGATTATTTTTGAGAGATTTATTTAGCTATAACCAGATAAGATTGCATTCTGGTTTTATTATAAATTGTTTGGGAAACAAATATTTGCTTCTTTTGTATTAATGTTAACACTACTTCCCAGATTTATATGGAATGTATGCCCAAACCTGCTGAAATTAAAATAAATTAATTAACTAATTTAATAATAGGAAATCAAACAGATAAATTACTTGATAAATGCAAATAATTTTAAATCAATTTTATTTTATTATTATTTAATTTTATCTTTTTTGTTTATTATTTATTGTTAATTATTATTTATTTATTTTTACTTTATTTTAAATATTTATTATCAATTTACTAGTTAACCCAGTTAAACAAAACACAGACTTTGTATGTTAAATGCACATATTTTGACTCAAGTGACACTGAAAATGCAGAAGTATCATTGTTTTGTATAAGAGGGGAAAAAACCAAGTGCCTTTTAATTTACAGAAAGATTTTCAAACAAAACAAAAAGTTTGTACATAGTCAGTACGTTTACCCAAGAATATTATATCTGAACAAATGGACTCAGACTTGTCAACTCCTGTTGACAGATGTGCCTTTAAAACCTACGGAGAGAAAGAATCAACCTGAGGCATTACCCTGCAGATGTATTATTTGCATATTAAGCAAACACACGTGTTATTTTGCATATTTCAGCAATGTGGCTGCTACAAACAAGCAGAAAAAAAAACTGACTAGTCTCTAAAATGATTTCTTTTTATAATTATATTTCAAATCCTATCTGCTTGTTTATTGATCCAGCCATCAATTGGCCTTAAAATGCACTGGATCCAGAGAGAAAATACCGCTAACAGTAATTGCACGATGCACAGAACATAAAACATTACATCCCTTCATGCAAATCTTGCCTTATCTATAGAGACACACGGTAACCATAACCGATTATCGCTGCTATTCACAGCTGCTTTTTTATGTATAGCCATGGATTAGACAAACCCTTTTATTTATTTAATTCAAATCGTAATCTAGTAAGTGAATCAGTCTGTGATGAATGCCATGGTCTGAGGACGGTAGCAGAGACTCGAGTAATTTGTAAATTGCGCTAATCAAACAGATTGCAGCCTCTGGGTCCCTCACAGTGCCTGCGTACTCCCTTGAGTTCATAACAGTAATGAGAGGTGGAGCGACACGGATATGCCGAGGACACTGGCTGTGATATACCGCCCACAGCATCCCTCCACACACCCGATCCATCATCGGATTCTCATTTACCTCCACACTTCCAACTGAGACCTGTAATGGAGTTGACTTCAAGCGGAGCCCGGCCTTTTCAGCTGATCAGGGAACAGCGCCTGTGCTGTAATAGTTAGCAGAGTGATTAGAGATGGGAGCGGTGGAGGTGAGGCAAGAGTGGCCATATGGAAGCTTGCGTCGCCCGTCTGTCACCTCCCACCTTCCGGGCACTTCCAGGTGAGCAGGGACTACATCTTCATTATATGAGAATGGGAATTTGCTGGCAAGCTTCTCTACTTTGTGGTTGAAATGGTGGAAGGGGGCGCAACAAATCCAGTTGGGCCATTGGTAGGGTCTATGTACAGAAAAGTGGGCAGATCTTTTCATTCTGGAATGCACTAAACACTCATTAGAGGATCCTATGCATTTTGCAGCACTGCCTTATTTACCATCTGCGGCTTTCATTTCTTTCAGCAGCTGAGAGTCAGAAAATGGCATAGTGTCATAAAGGGGAAGCTGAGGAGGCAGTCAGCTGTGATAACTGATGTATTGACACAAGAGTTTCTCCATGCAAACAATACCCTCACACACACTCACACACACTGATACCTGAGATTTCATGTTTAACTGCGGTGTAGGGGAAAATAACTTTGTGGTTTGGGTGGAAAGCAAGTAACAGCTTATTGTCAGCATTCCTATTCAAGTGTTTAGAATTTTCTCTCTGTTATTCCCCAAGCTAAATATAGTGAAGCACTAAATCCATAGGATGCAATGAATATAAACTCTTTAGCAGCAGCCAAATTAATCTCAAGGGTATTTTTGTGAGTGTCTGGTGTCACCTTGTGGTCAATAAAAGTAGCATTTAGAGACTCCGGATGCAGATCAAAGAAAATGGATTAATCCCTGGAGGTAAACTTGAGAATAAACCACTGTTTGATGCTTGAACAACTGTCTTTTTGAAGAAAATTAAAAACACTACATATAAAAGGTGGTTGTGGTTTTGTCAAGTGGGATCATGTTTTGTTGATTCTTTAATAGCAGGGCATTCTTGTCCAACAAGCACGTTCCTAACACTAAACAGGTGTGTTCCAACAAGATTCAATTTGTCTGTCCATACTGAAATGCAAAAATGGGTCATGATGTGACAGTCACACAACACAGCCAATCAGGGGTGCATTTCCCAAAAGCGTCGTTAAAAGTTTTGTCGTTGCTAACAGTTCATTGATTCTGTTTCAAGAAACCATGTGGTGCATTTAAGTTCTCTTGCGAAGTTTGTGTTTATGATTTGGGAAGTTGTAATTATTATCTCATTCGATTATGTGCTATTTCTTACTGATTTGTTAATCAGAGTTTATTGTGAATTAATAGTAGCTATTAGAATGTTAATAATGTCAGTAGAGATGCATCAATTGCATCCGACATGTTTTCTCATTGACAACCCCAACTTGGAAACTCAGGGCCTAAAGAAAGCTCAGAATTCCCCACTCGTAATTATGACTCAGTGGTGGCATTCATGTGTGTTCAAGTCTTAAATACGCAATGAGCATCGCAACCATGTGCGGTTGGAACTATAGCTCTCAACTTGCGGGTAAAAGCATGGTGTCTTGTTAGTATGACATGAGGACCTACATAGTTCATGTTCTTGGGCACAACAACAGTTCAGTTCCAGCCCTGCTCCAACACACCTGTCTGTAATAATCAAGTGTTTCTGAAGATCTTAATTAGCTGGGTCAGCTGAGATTGATTAGGGTTGGAGCTGAACTGTGCAGGATTGGGCGAAAGGGAACATTTTAAATATAATGACAGGTCACAAAAACTGTGAAGCAGTTTTCAAATGCCATGTTCATTACAGGAGCATGTGAGTTAAATTAAATTGTGGAGAAAGCTGCTGAATAAATGAACCACATAAAGTCAACAGGAGTAAAGTATGAGCCAGTTTCATATAGCATGTTAAGAGGATTTAAAATGGCTTTCTGTTGTTTTGTGTAAAACTATAATAATCTGACATTAATAGTGATATGGAATTGATTAACTAGTAGAAGTTGTTTCCTTGACATCATTAATGACAGTCCGATATTGTTGTGACCATGTTACTAGGATTTTGGGAAACGGTCATAACTGGCTATTAAAATGTCTACAATGATGCATTGCACTACGGTGGTAATGCAGCAGGTAATTTCGTTATCATCACTGCACTGCAGATGAAGAGAGTAAAAACTAACAACATATACCTTATATTTTCATGACTTATGTGATGCTTATTCAGACAGCATGCTTTTATGGTTTTCCCTGTGGAGCCTGAGGTATTTATCATATAATATCTGTGATCCCAGAGACGGTAGTGTACACTGTGAATTTTTAAAAGTTCAGTTTAAAGGTGTGTTATAAATAAAAAGTGCTCCTAAACGCCTGTTGAGATAGTAATCTCAATTTAAGTGGAGTGGTTACTGTCAACAATAGGCAGTATCACACCTGTCATGGACTACTACATCAGGGCGAACTAGGATGTTGTCCCAAGAACATGGCCTACTTGGCAAAATCACAGTCACCAATATAGAACATTTATATGTGCTACACACATCTCCAAATTGCATACTGTATTTTGAGATCCTGCTTGTTTCTCATTTCTTATTCATAAAGCTCTTCTTCACTGATTTCCCTAAAGTCTCTCTCCAGCTTGCTGTCTCTGACTGAGTGTGCATTTAGGATTCGGTGCAACAAGACGTTGCACAAGTCACATGTCAGCTCATTGGCTTCCCTCCAACCCAGCATTTCATCATTCTGCTCTTGTCCACTACTAAAGGCTATGATAGAATGAGCCCATCATAGATATTACACGTCACTCCTGCTGAACAAGACAGAAAGCATTTTGGATTTCTTTATAAGCGAGACCAGTAATAACAATAATGCAGCATTGTAAGTGGTTCGAAATGAAAACACAATAAACACCAAAAAGAAAAGATTGATAACACAACAAGCTAATCAAACCTTTATAGTAAACTTAAGAAAAGTGAAATGCTTTCAGATGGACTGCAACAGTTACGAGATCATAAATTCAGATCTAATAAATAGAAACATCAATTTGAGCCACTTTGCCGATTAATCTTAAAGTGCATGTTTGTAGTTTTTATTGTAGGAATACTGTGCTTGCCAGAAAGAAAAAAAAAAAAAGAAAATATATATATATATATATATATATATATATATATATATATATATATATATATATATGCAGATTTTATTTAATTTAATTTTATTGTTTTATGAATTAATTATTGTTTTTTATTTATTTTATTTTATTTTATTTTATTTTATTTTATTTTATTTTATTCATTGGGCAAGTGTGTGTTTTGGCCTTTGTTTTAGCCCGTCACAAATTGATATGGTAAGTCACGGTAAGTGAATTACTGTGTTTGTGAACAAATCTATGTTTATAATGAGCACTGGGAGTAAATCACTCTCTATTGTTTTTCCTTTTCTTTCTTTATGTTGGATGTTCTGCTTTGATGGCAGCCAAGAGAGCTGATTTGGTCTTTCATTGCTGGGCTGACAGTTAAAAAAAAAAAAGAAAAAGAATGAATCCCAAAGACAAAAACATAAAAAACACATTATGTTGCTGGTGTATCAAGAGATTGCAGGGGACTGAGTCCTCATGCTTAAATTGCCTCTGGTGCTTCCTGAACAAGAAAAACAATTTGGCTGCACAATTTGTGTGCTTTCATCAATTAGCAAAACACATTTTGAAGGCACGAAGACAGAAAAGGATAAGCCTCAACACAGTTTAAATGAACAGATGCTCTAATGGCTCAAAGCTCTTACCGTATAATTGAGGACGAATTATATCAAGACAAGTAGACAAGCACTTGAATGGCTTTGACTAATGAGGATTCATCAGTGACCTGAAATGAAGCATGCATGGATGTTAAATTATATTACGCGGCTCATTGTAATACTTGATTCTGATTGGTCATGCAATCAGATATTTATTTTAATATATCAAGAGTAAACGGTTTTCACATGCAGTGTAAAATTGCTAAAATCACTATGATAATTCAGATAAATTAATGTTAGAAATATGCTGTGTATATTTCACAGCTACTGTATCACTTTCCTCTCAAAACAGAACAACGATAAACTAGTAAGAAACAGAGCAAAATGAGAAGATTTAAATCAGATGGAAGATGTTGGATTTTAGATGATATATATATATATATATATATATATATATATATATATATATATATATATATATATATATATATATATAAATTATTAATCCACACTCCAATGGATTATATTCCCTAATGGAAAATATAGTACAAATCTAATATTAACCATGAAAAAAATAATAATAATAAATAAAACATATATTTATTTACTTACATGTAGCATGTATTAAGTAACCAAGTGTTCAGGTGTGCACAGGTCATTATCAAAAATTAATAAATCGTTCAATAAATAATATTCTCTCATACTGATAGATTGGTGATTCTTGACTGGCCCTTTCTCTTTTCCCTCCTTCTGTGAAGCATGGCGTGGACATAACCTCAATCATAAATTATACATGTGTGTTCAGTCGACAGTGAAACATGCATTAACCAAACAAGACAGCTTTATGAAGCATTCATGCAACATTGTGCATGGCATGGCATGACATAACTGCAGACTTTATGATTCTTGACATCACTGCCATGGTGCATGATCTACTCTTTGTTTTCGAAGGCTACATCATATCTCAGTTTCTGGCTCCAACATGATATTCACTACCCAACTATACTTTCAGATTTATAAGAAAATACATGTATAATTGATCAACTTTCAACTATAACTATAACTTTTGTAACAGGTTCAACAAAGGTGGATCTTATTAAAAATAAATGTATAAAAGTATATTTTTAACATTATGTATGTATGTATGCATGCACTGTATGTATTTATTAAAGCTATATTTATAGCTTTTCGGCAGACATATTCAGCACCTTCTCAACTTCCTCATCAATAAATTGCTCCAAAAAATGCATAAGTGCATGAATAAATATATAAAGCATCCTGTTTTTCATTATCATAATTTAGTTCAATGAATACCACCATTAAATATACTTACAATTGCACCGCAGATCTTAAATTAGAGGTTGTCAACCTTTTACAGGCCAAAGATCCCATTTTTAAAGCAAAATATATCTTGACAGTTTTCTTGTCGGTTTAAAGTTTTCACCACTTTGGCTCTCTTGGGTATTTCTGGTGCATCCAAACAAGGAACCATTATAATCCAATGATAACTCACAATCAGACTGTGTGCGTGCGTATGTGTGTGTGTGTGTGTGTGTGTGTGTAGAGTGAACTAACTTATAACACAGGAACACAAGAATGCAAAACCAAACTTGTTTCTTCAAACATCTGATTTGCTAAAAGCTTCCAGAAATAGACATCATCCAATTATTTATGCTGCAATAGACTCATGGTACAATACAGTTCATTAAGTGCCTCAGCTTCATTATCCGTGTTAATGCAGGTGCACGGTGACTCATGGGTCCAGTGTTCTTAATCGACCTCCGGGGCTGCACAGCTCAGGTCAGAGTTTCACTGAGGTTTGACTTGAATACAAACACTCAATGTGAATGAAAAGATTGGAGAGAAAAACAATCCATATTTTCCCTCCATCAAGACTGAGAAGGTCATCAGACACAATGAGATTAAGACACCAGCAGCTGTTAGGCATTTAGACACAGCAGAGTAATAGGCCACGAGGGAGATACGTAGCATCAGCATAAGAGCTCAATTATCTATTTAAAGAGCTTCTCTCTTTGACATATAGTGTACACAGTAAATAATTTAAGACAAGAGAATAAGTGCTTTATTTAAGCCTTATACATATTGATATTCATAGGAAAAATCACAGTCACGCTTTGATTCTCTCGCCTTTACAGTAAAACCAATATCCCATCTGGACACCCAAGAATCTATAGAATTTCAAAGAGCAGTTTATCTGTTTTCAGCACGGTTTCTTGTGACTTCATCTGCATATTCAGGTAAAGTTTGAAATGTGGGTGTTCTTTCTCCTGCAACGTATGTAGATTACTGTACCATGGTACTACTACTGAAAGGTTCAAAACGCATATAGTTCACTCTGAAAAGCCTGTGTCCTTTTAGTAAGGGCTTATTGTGTCTCCTCAGTGTGTGATAAGTCTTCTTGTGACTGTATTTGGTGGTGTGGCATCTGAAGCCAAAGTCTAAATTCAACATCACATATTTTTGAAAGAGGTCTGATGTTTGCACAGCATAGTTTATGGTTTTCAGAAAATGTGTCTTTGGGCTGTTTGAAAGAAAAAACAATTCTCTCTTTTAAACATACTGTGAAATCCTATGTACTTCTGAGTGTAACAACAGACAGAACTGGCCTTATTATTCTAAGAAAAAATTTTGATTTCATACATTCATGCTTGAAATGCACTGAAAGGCCTTTTCACTGGAACGTTTCAAGTTTGATGCAAACACGTTTGGTTTTGGAGAAGAAAAAGAAAAAGAATAAGAAAAACATAAGTACACATAAACCTACTGTGTGTGAACACTAGTGGCAGTAAAACACCAGCAACTTCTATCCTTTTTCACACAGGGGGAGATTTTAATTAATATACCTTTACAAAAATTAACCATTGTTACTACACTTTTACTATAATAAAACCATGGGCAGACTACTGGGTGGCTCCTTGCACAATACTATATGACCTTAAAATATTTTTAACATAGAACAGTTGGTTAACTAATACAATTTCATATTTACACCAAATGTTTGGAGATAATAGTGTGCTTGCTAGCTCACCTGGTGCAGCTTTGTACCTGCGATGCGAAGTCCTGTGAAACACAAGTCACCATGAAAGATGCAGGAAAAAATGTAAGCTAAAATGGCACAGTTGTTTTTTTTTTTTTTGTGTGTATGTGTACGTGTGTGTGAGTGTGTGTGTGTGTGTGTGTGTGTGTGTGTGTGTGTGTTTTCTTTGAATTTCAGAATGGAAGTAAAAAAACAAACCACCAATTATGCTGAAATGTAGGGTTGAATACAAAGTTTTTTTTTTTTTTTTTGTCATAATCCTTATTGCATAATGTTACATCATACCCCAGGGTATGTTATAACTAACCCGAACTATGGGGTGAATTATGACATTTAACTCCTTGTATTTGAAACTAAATCATGCATTTTCTGTTTGTGCTGCAAAGACAACAGCTTTGCCATTTAATAGCAGACACTTGTAACTAATGTACGGTATACTGAATCAAACCCTGAGCAAAATACTGAGCAAAGAACATTTCTATTATCAAAGAACAGTAGCCTATGACTGACTTCTAGCGCGAGTTTAAGCAAAGAAAAAAAAGGAAAAAACCTCTCGTTATAATCAGTGAAGCTGTCTATACACTGTTTGATGAATAAATCTCTTACTTAAATTATAGGTTTTATTTGTGATAGCAGTAATGGATTTAGTTTAACTGACTGTGCAGTAGGATTTTGACCCAAGCCAGTGACCTTTGTCCCAAGCCTTCCCCAGCCTACACACGCTCCTCCTATGGGTACATACTGTATTACTTTATCCCAATGTACCTATAGTATGCCCTTAAAGTATGTACTTTTTTGGTGAGGAAAAAGTACACACTTTTGAGTGTAAAATAGAAGGGTAGGCAAGCTTTTGGACATACTATCATGTCATACAATTGCGTCTTTAACTGACCACTCTGTTGCATAGTTACATGCATCTTGTCACTGTAAACTGGCCTGTCAATCATCTTGTCACAGTTAATATCCTCTACATTTCTTGGAATTTAACTTCCTACCGTTTTGGAGAGACAAGAAGTACAGTAGCATGTTGATCTGCCAGCCATGGGCCTATTTTTTTTTTTTTTATTTTTTTTTTTTTTTTACCAGGTTAAATGTTGATTATTAGTAACTGAAACCCCTGTATCTATACTTAACTGTCGGTTAATGTTTGTATATATATATTTTTTTTTTTTTTTATTCATGTTTGTAGTTCTAAACCGAATCCTTTGCCAAAACGCAATGGATTGTGGGCAATTAGCCATTAAAGTATGCGGATCCACACTTCAAAAATCTACCTGAAATAGTAGACCATCCAGGGACTTTTGGCATACTCTTTTCAACACGTTTTGGGACACACTTATTCTAATCTCACATACTATTAAGGATGGATATTATGAACATTGGGACACAGGGACGTAGAAAATCAACAAAATACTGTATATTAGGGCTGTCAATCAATTAATTTAATCAATAAATAAAAACTAAACCAACCGCTTGCTGACTGCATATATCTACTACAGTACATGGATCCATTCAGTATAATTAAACACAGCAACATAAACATAAACAAATCAAAACATTATCATGAATGTGTTTGGAAACAACGTGAATGTACGGAAATGTCTGTGCCTGTGCATACATACAATGTGTGATCAGTGCATCAAGGGCACTCATACATGCATTAATATAACAGAATCACACGTGCTTACTGTATGACTTCTGTACGCCACCGCAATTGTCTTTACCTTGATTGAAATCTTCATCCATCAAAACTTTACTAATGAGACTGGATGTCCAGTCGAGAAAAAGTAGTTTGCGCCTCATCTGTCCATACAGCGGTAGGATGTGTTGACAATCCATTCAGCCTATACTTCACACAGCGCAATGTGTGAGGTCTCGCGCTCTTCAGAGACAATCACAGAATATGACAGAGCTCGTGTTTTAAAGCGAAACACTCATGCAATTAAATAATTCACTGAAAACGCAATGCGAGTCTCTGTTCTCTCTGCAATCTCTAATGTAATCAGCCTGGTTTCCTTTATATTAGTGCTGTTTTGCACGGATTTGAATGCATTCACTTATTGGATCTTTGGACTGAAAACTTTCCCAGGGTTTAGTGGCTTAAAATGATCTGATCGCAAGCAGAGAAGCAAAATTGGGTTAAAGTGTTAGAATAGAAATTGTGCTTCAGTAATTTTGCGTTAAATTATTTTAATGCATTAAGGATTGTAAAATTAATCACATGTGTTAACGCATTAACGTTGACAGCACTTATATATATAAACTTATTTGCTTATGTTGCTTTACTCCGAGCTCCAAAACTTCAACATCAGAACATGGATAGATTGCACCCGTTTTGTCCTCACCAAACATTATGTATTTATCTTGATGTCCATGTATTTGGAGAATATTTGGAGAATGGCACGGCTCAGCTGCTGGCCCAGAATGGCTCTGTGTAAAGAATGTTAATGCATTTTATATTGGAAAGAGTTGCTGAGATATTAACAGTAAATAGATTTCTGCTGTGCAGAGTGTGTGAGAAGGGAATGCAGATAGAATTCACCAGCTCATGACACACTGAGCGCAGCACTACCTCCTGCTTACTCTCTCTGTTCCTTCAGTAGGCTACATTTACAGTAGATTTCAGGAATGGCAATAACGTGGAATATTATTTAATTTTTTTTAAATTTTAAAATATGTATTAAATATTAAACTGTTTGCAAGGCAGCGCTGTATTGATATTCCTTGAACATGAAGATCTGGGTTTATTTTGAACCTGAACTCATGCAATTAAGTTGCTGAAGGACAAAACAACTCTGAAACAGCATTTACTTTACTCAGAGTATAAGCCTTAACAATATTTTGCTCTCTTGCAAGCACTTGTATTTCCTTCTAGAAATTCAAAAGAAATCTGGTTTCTGTTTAAAAAGCATAATTTGTATATAATACCAATCTTTTTTACAGACACACAGACAAACTGTTCCATATGTATCTGTGCTTGCTTTATGTTGTTCAGCCTCAAAGTAACTTGACTGAGTGAAAACTACCATTTTCTACAAGAAGAGAGAGAGAGAGAGAGAGAGAGAGAGAGAGAGAGAACGCTTTATGCGGCAGCTTTTATTGAGTCAAAGGGCTGTGTTAGATTTTCAAAGTTTCAAATGATGACCTTTACTTTAGAGTGTGTGTGGGGGGGCATTCTGGTTCAGTAGCACAACTGACGTTATGTCCCAAACTTGGCCATCAATCACTCCATCCTTCTATTTTTCACCTCCTACAACTCTACTCCTGAGGCAGCGGCTGTCTTGAGCTCATGCATATTCATGATGGACATAGGTCATGTGCTCAGAAGGGGCCATCAGTCACAATTAGCACAGCAGGGCTCAGAGAAAGTTTTAAAAGATTCAGCCGTAGTTCAAAAATTAAAGACGTACTTCCAAAACTATATCTTTCGGAACACCAGGACATCAGAATTCAGACATCCGAATTACTGTATAATGTGTTTCAGAGATTCCACTCATATTGATCATATCATTGAGCACATAAATATATATCACCTCTTTATGCTTTTGAAAACTTTATGAACAAAGAAAGCACACACCAGGTAATGGCGTATTTGATTGTTCTTATGGATTTATGTATGGGTCATGGGATATGACTACTGAATTAACCATTAAATGCATGAATGTTTCGCCAATCAGTATTACATATTTGGGTCTGGATGGACCTCCAACTGCTTCAATTGCAAAAAAAAAAAAAAAAAAAAAAAATCTTGATATTTTAAGACCAATTACAGAAGAATAAAATAAAGCATATTTTGTTTCCTTATGAAACTTAAAAGGGTTCAATTTGAGCAGCACTTCCATAGTACATTCAGCATCTGCCTCACATTCACGATCTCAACCATATTCTCAAAACTATCATTTTCAATGACTTCATATTCAATATTTTGATCACTGGCAGCTTATTCACCACATCCAGGATCAAATGGCAGTGACATTTATATTTCACTGCGTATAGTAATTGCTCTGCAGTAAAGCCATTCAAACCCCTTCAATTTTTGCTGATGATATTCCTTTGTTTTATGCCTGCGTAATTATGAGTGAAACATCATCATTGTGTATCAAACAGTGCCACCCTGAGGAATAAAAGATGCATTGCACAAATTGAGTCATCAGATATGTAAATATAGTTGCGCAGGAAAAAAATACTTACATATTTACATATCTCAGGTCTGTAGTGACCCTATACACTTTTTACAAAAATAAATAAATAAATTAACATGAAAGGAATATTCTAAAAGCAACTCATATAAACACCTTATACAATGATACACGTTTAAATATGTAATTAACCACTAGTTGTTCAGTCTGGTTTCTTACACCAACTTACACACTTCTGGTTGTCATTTATATTTGTGTGTGCAAATCTCTACAGGGCTGTATTAGAGGACCTTTGGTGTGTTGTGAATGACACGCAAATGCAAATTAGTCTTGCATAAACAAAGCCACCGATAAACATTGGGTTTTTATAACATATGGTTTTCCACCCACAAAACACAAGAGTATTTTATTAACTGTTTCGTTAGATTGGTGTGTATTTCAATATTCAAGTATGTGTTAGAAGAATTGCTGGTAGGTGCTTAAGTCATGGGTTGTGGTATTACATAATGTTGAGACTAGCACACAGACTTTCATTGATAATCCAAGCTTGTGGAGGAGCAGACAGAGTCAGTACTTTGGCTTTCACCCTCTAGGTGCAGAGCTGTTTTTCATTACTCATTTAGTTATATGATCCAGTTGAGTAATTAAGTGCTTCAGAGATGAAGAGAGGAATTTATGAGCAGGAAGGATCGTACTGGGATGTGAAGACAGTACAGGTTTATGTGTAGGGAATGAGAAATACTTGCTGGCAAAAGCCTTTAGAGGACTGCAAGCTGGGGATGAAATAAACACTTGCCACCAGCGAAACGCAGGTACTTTTTGCACAGTGGTGGGTAATGGTGCTCATTTGACTTGTAAGACATATCGGATTTACATACGACAAGAAATGCTGTTGTTTGGATGCTAAGACACTCATTTGATTATATTTGTAAATGTCTGATTGCTGTTTGTTTGCACTTCATTGCTCATACACACAACCTATAAGCTTTTCATAGAAATAAAGCACACAAGGATTCTCCTAGGCAACAGCATAGTCAAATAAGTGCCTCAAAATGAGCAAGATATTCTACTGCATCTGACTAACATGTTAATATCTCACATTTTGATCATACAGAAAGTCAAATGTTTTCATTGACTCTTGACAGTCTAGTCAATCGAATGTTAGCACTGTTAGCTCGGTTTCTTGTTTTCTGTCACATTGATATGCACTTTACACAACTTATCACAAGCTAGACATGACAGTTATCTGCCCACAAGTTCCTTGTTAACGATGGTGAAGACAGGTCTGCTACATTCAGTTAGTCATTTTTTATTTAGTTATTTTCATTTGTGTTGAATGAGACTGCTCAGTTTGGGTTGCAATAGGTTGGTATTTACACCCAAAGAATGTCAGTGATGGACAGTGTCTGTCGTTGTTTATGACTTGCACTGTAAGAAAAATATACAATATATATGCTGTTCACTTTAAACAATTAATTTTGATTTAACACCATTGAATCAGGATTTTCATTCAAACATGATTACATCATGGTAAACTAACTCGAAATGGTTACTTTTTACTTAATACTTCATGTTTTGGTCAAGTAGGCAGCTCAAAATAAGTTTTATAATGAAAAAAAAAAACTAAGGGAAATAATGGAAAGTATTAAATACATTAGCAGCTGCAATATTTATTTATTTCTTGGATGAATATAAATAACTATTCAAAAACAGCTTTAAAAATATGGAGCATTCACTGGATACAGTTAAATTGCTACAAAATTAACTTTTCTAAATAAAAGATTTATAAAGATTTATTATAAGATTTAGTAACATGTTCCACAGAAATTTTACGTTCAGTCAATTTCTGACTTTGAAGTATTATCTGAATTGTTATTTTTTTAGTTGGCTCAACCTTTAGTGAACTAGTTTTATAGTCCATTCAACTAAAATGTTTTAATTGGTCAAACATTTAGAAGACTACAGCAATTTATGTTAATTAAAATTTAACTGTTCACTCTATGTGTTTTAAATGTTACTTCAACTAAGATTTATTATTTGGGCATTGTAAGAAATTGCTGGGGAACTACATAAACATTTTTTTTTTTTTTTTTTTTTATATTAAAAACGATTAACTGGTGTTTATCAATCACTAAAAACACACACTTTACAACACATAATCAGAATCAGAATCAGAAAGAGCTTTATTGCCAAGTATGCTTGCGCATACAAGGGATTTGTTTTAGTGACATAAGCTTCCAGGACATAGAGACAACAACACACAGACAAAAAAAAAAAAAAAAAAAAAAAAAAAAAAAAATTTTTGCAATTTAATATTTTGATTAAACAGTTGTGCTATAGATGATAATGGAATAGAATTGAGTAAGATACAGGGATGTATTAGGATCCTTAGATCCTTCTTCTACGCAGCCATGATGTTGTAATTGCTGCAGTATGTGGTCTGGCATTGTCATGTTGGAAAATGCAAGGTCTTCCCTGAAATAGACGACATCTGGGGTGCGTTTCCCAAAACCATAGTTGCTAACTAAGTTAGCAACTTTGTTGGTTGCAATGCAATTTCCCATTGCCAACCAACTAAGTTGCTAACAGGTTAGCAACTATGGTTGTGGGAAACGCACCCCTGGATGGGAGCATTTGTTGTTCTAGAACTAGGATATACCTTTCAGCATTGATGGTGCCTTTCCAGATGTGTAAGCTGCCCATGCCACACACACTCATGCAACCCCATACCATCAGAGATGCAGGCTTCTGAACTGAGCGCTGATAACAACTTGGGTTGTCCTTGTCCTCTTTAGTCCGGATGACATGGCGTCCCAGTTTTCCAAAAAGAACTTTAAATATTGATTCGTCTGACCACAGAACAGTTTTACACTTTGCCACAGTCCATTTTAAATGAGCCTTGGCCCAGAGAAAACCCCTGCGCTTCTGGATCATGTTTAGATATGGCTTCTTTTTTGACCTATAGAGTTTTAGCCGGCAACGGCGAATGGCACGGTGGATTGTGTTCACCGTCAATGTTTTCTGAAAGTATTCCTGAGCCCATGTTGTGATTTCCATTACAGTAGCATTCCTGTGTGTGATGCAGTGCCATCTAAGGGCCCGAAGATCACGGGCATCCAGTATGGTTTTCCGGCCTTGACCCTTACGCACAGAGATTGTTCCAGATTCTCTGAACCTTTGGATGATATTATGCACTGTAGATGATAATAACTTCAAACTCTTTGCAAGTTTTCTCTGAGAAACTCCTTTCTGATATTGCTCCACTATTTTTCGCCGCAGCATTGGGGGAATTGGTGATCCTCTGCCCATCTTGACTTCTGAGAGACACTGCAACTCTGAGAGGCTCTTTTCATACCCAATCATGTTGCCAATTGACCTAATATGTTGCAAATTGGTCCTCCAGCTGTTCCTTATATGTACATTTCACTTTTCTGGCCTCTTATTGCTACCTGTCCCAACTTTTTTGGAATGTGTAGCTCTCATGAAATCCAAAATGAGCCAATATTTGGCATGACATTTCAAAATGTCTCACTTTCAACATTTGATATCTTATCTACAGTATATTCTATTGTGAATAAAATATAAGTTTATGAGATTTGTAAATTATTCCATTCCTTTTTTATTCACAATTTGTACAGTGTCCCAACTTTTTTGGCATCGGTTTGTATATAAAAAAATCAAATGAAGTCACCTTTATTTACATAGCGCTTTATACAATACTGATTGTGTCAAAGCAGCTTTATAGAGTCAAACTGGAAAATAGTTTGTCAATAATGCAAGAGAACATTAGCAAGTCATTTTCCCAGGCATGTGATCAGCTAGAGACAAAAAAGAAGGAAAAACTGACCACACCCACAAGTCATGCCCCAGCACTCATTATTACAAATGTATATTTAAGCACATTAAAATATATATTTTATATTGTAAAACTACACTGTCCTGTAAAAAACAAACAAACAAACAAAAAAAATATATATATATATAATAATAAAAATAAAAATAAATGATTAATTTCTCTCTCGTTTTTAAATCTTATACAAATGTTTGAGTGGTATCATTATTTCCACACAAAAATATTAAGCAGCAAAACTGTTTTTAACTGATAATAATGAGAAATGTTTTTTGTGCAGCCAATCAGCATATTAGAATGATTTCTGAAGGATTATGTGACACTGAAACTTCTTTGTAAACAACAACAGATATATAAACATTTCTAATGACGAATGTTGCGTTCCCAAATGCAAATTAAAGCGGAACAACAAAAAAACAGTACTGTAAAAGCAGACATGTAGCGCGTCACACTACAACCTATTATATAATTACAAATTCAGTTAATTACATTTTTGATGAAACAGAAGTTGCAATCTTTTTGGGGGGCACAAATCCATTCCACAATCCATTTCACAAAAGGAAGCATTGATGTTGACTGGATGTGTAATAGAACATTTACATTACATATTATAGGGCTAAATTACCTCAAATACCATAAAAAATACAATCAAAATATAACGGTCCTGCCAGTTGTTGATAAATGGTGACATTTTACAAATTGATTGATCAGTTTTCCCAGTGTTTACTGAGCCACGGTCTTCCCCAGTGCAGGGACTCGTGTGCACGATCTGCTGATTCACTGTCTTTGGAACTGACTCAGACACTTTGAACGGCTTTGTGAAACGTTTCAGTTGTTCATTTTCATTCGGAACGATGAACTTCTCTTCCGAAGTGCCATTCACAAGAACAGAAACACTGTGTAATCTGCCCCATTTGAAAAGAGCGACATTTCACCATGGCTTGTTGTTAGTCACGTTTAATGTCAACTTTTTACTTGACGGGACCATTGCAAAAGTTTACACATGCAAAAACCTATTCAACACGACCATGTTAACTTCAAATGAGCGCATTACTGTGGTTTACATTAAGTTAACGTTACACGTTTCATAGATTTCGGTTACGTTCATCGTATTAAGCATAAAAGAGAGAAAGACCACGCGATCTCTTCATATCTCTTCACGTCACAGAAACACAAAAAAAATATCATACAACACGCCAAAATGTGCTAAAATTAATTAGAGTAAAACAGCTTTTAATATTAAGTGTTTTATGGATTAAACAAGGGGAAATACCACATTCCCTTCACTTAAATTTCCCTCAGACATATCATACAACGCTTATTTAATGTTTTTATATAAGTTGTACGTTTGTGTATAAATATCAAGTGGCAACCTCCTGCTTCCTCTCTTGAAACCAACAAGGAAGTGACTAAACCTGCAATTCATCGACTGGCCCCTGGAGGCTGGCTTCAAAAGGGAGTCAATCCCATAGATTCTCCATGTTAAAATGCCCAACTTTACAGCAAAAAAAAAAAAAAAAAACATTTGTGGCAACTGTGAGGGGGTGAATTTATTTATAACTCATCTGTTTAAATTATATTAAGCATTAAAGTTCTGCATAATAAAGGGCGCAGCCACTTAAGTGACAGGTGGATTGCCGTTGCTGTCACCGTCGTCGAGCTTGGTGGGTGTGGTTTCAGCAACCAGCTCCCGCCTTATTGCCCATTTTCGATTATACGAGAGTGACTCGCGGTGACGCAGTGCCAAGATGGCGACGGCCAGCTCCACTTACTTTTGGCTTCAAAAACATTATTCGGAGACCTATGGGTGATGTCACGGACACTACGTCCATGTTTTTATACAGTCTATGATAAATAAATACGTTTTAAATAAAACATTTACACCTTTTAAATATATGTTTTGATAAATTCAGTCTGACGTTAAGTAACGTTACAAATATTTATTCAAACATTGGCATTCTGAATGTTCAATGGATTTGAAAATAACCATTCATTTAATGTTTTTAAAGTATATTTGTGCAGACTTAATATAATATGTCTTCTCAACTTAGCCAAATCAATAAAATAAGTTCGACTTAAATATTTTTGCCCTTCCAACATTTTGTTAATTGGATTTTTTACAGTGTGTGTGTATATATATATATTTCTACTTTATGAACTCACTTCAACTCCCATCATTTCCACAGCAGAGCATGTTTTCTTTTTAGTGTTCCACATGAATATGGAATAGTAATTCCCATTAGACCTATAGACAACCACTTACCAGTTTGTCTTCTCACAATTTATCACTGAAGTGTTTCAATCTCAAAGATCTGTCTCATTTTGCATTCACTACAGTGTAGACCATAAAGTTGTGTTAGTAAAGACACAAGCAGACTTCGTAAACAGTCTTGTCCCTCAGGACTACATGTGAGGGCCACAGTACGCTGCAGCCAGATGGAGCTCAAAGCTCTAATCATGCTGTTATCGATTTGTATTGTGGAACAGCTTTGAAACATGTCTCATACCTACACATGTGAAGCCTTCATTCTCAAAGAAAGTCATCCTTATTACCCAGTTGGGTTGAAATTGGAGTTTTGAGTGTCCGTGGTGAGCAATTAGGCAAGATTGGGTTTGTTTTATACAGGGTCTTCTTCAGGCTCATAATGCCTTACAGCTCTGATGTCTGTGTCAAAATATAAGTTAGAATATAAGGGACATTAAAACTCTAGATCTTTATTGCTAATGGCGCACAAATGATCAGTTGTATAACATTCACTGACATATGCACTCACATTGAAATGCCCACACTGTTTGGTTTAAGGTGGGGTATATTACATAAATACTGTAATTTCTGAGACAACCTGATATATGTCATTTGATCATGATTTAAATCAACTTTGACTCATTGACATATGTGAGTGGACACTTCAGGTCATCACCGAAAACATATTGCTTTGATGGCCCTGAGAAAATTAACAGAGTGTTCAACAAATTGAATAGATTTTAACACCTGAGCTTTACAGTGGGGTGCAGAGGTCTGAAACACTGCTGAACATTTGTTAACAACTTGATGTTTTTTAAATCCTCTGTATCAAGCCCTGACAGTATGAGGGAGTGAGAGCTCATTGTTACTGAGAGTCGCAGGGAACAGAAGCAGAGCGCCAATCTCTTATTGATATTGTGGTGCAATGCACCATGCATCCACTAGTAAGATCCACTGTCAACCTCTTCCTTTGTCGGGCCCCCATGTGCAATAACTACAGCAACTGACAAGAATCTTGGGCATGTCTGGCCTGCAGTGGCTGTGATAGTTAAAGAAGCTGTAGAGAGGGTTCGGAAACATGCCAAACATCCAATTCTTTGCTTCCCTTACTGTCAACATGAATCACATGAGTCTACAAACCAATCCTCCTAGAGATTTTGAGTGGCTAAGAGATATAATATATAAGTATTGGAACAGTAAAGACAAAATTGTTCTGTTTGCTGTGGAGTCAAGAAATCTGTAAATATGATTAAAAGATGAATATGAGACAAAACTACAGAATGTCACATTTTATTATTGGGTGATTCAACACAAAGATGTTTTACCAGCTAAGAAGATCAGCACTTTTAGAGTTTCATCTCCCTATCTGATGTGAGCATAAGTATTGGAACAGTTGCCTCACAGGTCTTTCTAAGTGTTCAGCTGTGTCCTGTTGCACTAATTCTTCAGATATTAAAAGAAGGGAATGTGTCTTATCACTTATATCCATTGCTTCTGCATTCTAAGTCTTGCATTCGATGATGACACACAAACCAGGATGAAGACGAAGAAGCTGACTATGAAAGAAAAGCAAGCAATTTGGATGCTAAAAGAAAAGAGGAAGTCAATTAGAATGAAAAACAAAGGGCATGGAGAAATCAAGAGTTTGGAAACTACCGGAGACATCAGCAACCAACGACGACCTGATTGGCTGAGAAAAACAACAGTAGTTTATGACAGACAAATCATAAAAGCTGTGAAAATTAACCCTAAAATACATGTCTGAAAATCACCAAAAACCTCCAGAAGGCTGGGGTGATGCTCTGTCAATCTACAGTCCGCAGGAGAATTTGACACAGAATTACAGAAGCTACACAGCAAGATGCAAACCTCTGATCAGCACCAAAAATAGAAAGGCAAGATTCTTCACAAATGTGAGCCAGTAGAGTTTTGGAACTTTGATGGAGTTGATGGACCGATGAAACAAAGATTAACCTTTATCTAAGTGACTGGAAAGCAAAAGTGTGGAGAAAAAATGGAACTGCAAATGATCCTAAGCATACAACCTCATCTGTAAAACTTGGTGGAGGTGGTGTCATGGCATGGGCAAGCATGGCTGTCTCTAGAACAGGACCTCTTAATTTTAATGATAACTTAATGTATGATGGCAGTAGCAGAATGAATTTGGAAGGGTACAAAATCATCTTGGCTACCAATATTCAAGAAAATGCCACCAAACTCATTAGAAAGCAATTCATATTTGATCAGGACAATGACCAAAAACACCCTGCCAGTTCAATCAAGGGCTTTATCAGGGCTAAGAAATGTAAAGTCTTAGATTGTCCAAATCAATCTCCAGATTTAAATCCGATTGAACATTAATTTCACCAGCTGAAGAGGAGACTAAAGACAGAAACTCCCCAAAACAAGCAACAGTTGGAAGTGGCTGCATTAAAAGCTGGAGAAAAGCATTTCAAAGCATACGACCAAGAGTCTGGTGATGTCTATGGGTTGCAGACTCACTGCTCTGATTGCATGCGAGGGATCTGCAACTAAATATTAGCTTTTAATCTTTTACATCTGCTTTAAATTCAACTGTTCCAATACTTATGCTCACATCAAATAGTGGGATGAACTCTAAAAGTGCTGTCCTTTGTATTTGGTAAAACATGTATGTGTCAAAAGACCTAATGCTAAAATGTGTAGTTTTGTCGCATATTCATCTTTTAATCATATTTGCAAATGCCTTGACTCCACAGCAGAGAAAGCTAATTTGTCATTACTGTTCCAATACTTATGGAGTGCACTGTATATATATTATTCATACTTAAATATCATTATGTGTTTGGGAAGTCGAACACTGTGATATTCCTTTTAAGTAAAAGTAAACTTAATATTTACATTTATTGGGTTTAGAAATGTATGGACGACTGTGGATGATGCTAATTATGAAATATATGCATATGTTCTTAATAACGGCGACAGACATCTGTAACATAAAACAGATATTATGCTCCTCAAAATACATCAAAGCACATGAAAAGAGCATAATAAGAAATGATGCAATAATTCAAGCATAACAATACTTTCCCAACACTTTATGGACATAATCTTACATGTAAACAGTATGGGTTATAATTCACTTGTTGAGCTTAATTACATTTTATCATAAATACAAATGGATTTTGCCTAATGTCCCAATCTGGGTTTATTTTATAAATAAAATATCCATAAGAATGTCTCAATACACGTTAATTGTGTTAAAAATGAATGGCCTTAAAAATATTCAGTTAATCACATGCATTAACATGTTAACTTTTACAGTCTTTCTTCTTTCATAAAGAGATAAAAGGATAAAAAAGTTGTATTATTTAGACCACCACAGTGGCAGGCACATAATATGGGTTTCTAAAATTGGCTTGTAAGATCAGTCTTTCAAGATATACTTTTAAAACTCCATTTTAAAATCAAAGTTCATATTCACCTGAGGGATGTACATGGTGATGAAGAGAGGTGGAGCTTTAGAAAGAAGTTATGTGCATGGAATTAATATGGAGATCAGAAAAGTAAAAGGGGGTCAGGTTATTTTAAAGAAGTTTTTTTTATTTTATTTTTTAGATTTGTTTGCAGACTACACCGGTTGTGCAATATCTTTGTTGTTGTGTACAAACAGTGAGAACACCAAAACACAAAGAAATATTGTCTATTTATTGCCTTTGTATTGTTTTGTACAATAACTAAATAAAACTCATAAAGACTCATAAAGACTATAAAGGAACATTTTTAAAAGAAGGGCCACAGTGTCCTTAAAGTCATTGTGGGAAAATATCATCACATATCAAGTTAAGGAGCAAAAGCAATAGTTATTTTCAAGTGTATGGTTAAAATGTTAGCATGCTCCAATTCGAAATTGTCATTTATTATCATGAAACTTGTCCAAATGCAGGTGGTCTAATTTTTAAGGTAAGTGTATTGTCTCTAAGGCTTAACAGTTTATTCTGATGGAAGAAAAAAACATCAGGAATTAAGAATCATACTGTGTTCAGACCGTTGAGTCTGTATTTTTTCTGGAAATTTAGAATGTTGTCAGCCTGTACATTTATTGTACATGCTGATTTGATCCTCAAGCAGATTGACAGTCTTTGACAATCTGTGATAACTGACATGATAAACTTGAGCTGCAGAAATTTCTAATATAGATCCAATGCAAGGGCAAACCAACTGGGACCAAAATCCACCAAGATTCCACTTTTCTTTTCTTCATTCAACATCAACAGCCCAGCTGAACTCAAAACAATAAAATCAATTCTTATTTTTTTTTTCTTGAAAAGGCACAATATTCAGATATATGCCAATGCACAAGGCAAAGACTTGTGCAGAACAAAAAGCCACAATACATTTTCTTCTACAGGTAGAACAGTTCTTCCTACTTGCATACTTTGTCAGCAGCATTTCTAAAAAGCAATGATGAGAAACTTCCCACAGGTCCAGTTTAATTTCCATCAGTCATAGTTCCAAAATGAATTTTAGCTGTCTGGAACTCAGACATAACGAGCAGCCTGGCCAGCTGTGTTTATTCATTTTTATTCAAGTGTGATCAGCGGAGGCTAATAGCTAATAGCTAATATTTCCGACTAGTTGTGAGTTAATTTCATGCCTGTTCCAACTGATCCTATATCACTTAGAATTACATGAATCACACTTCTGCAGCAGGACTAAATTTAGCTAGATTAATATAGCAGCTGCACTGTTTCTATAATTGGCACCATTATAGGTACATAATAATTTTTAGATGAACAGCCAGAGAGGGAACAGAGTGAACGCTGGCAGAGCTTCAAAACAAGAAAACTGGCACCACTGTGGTTCATTTTGATGCCACTTGCTTTAAATGCAAGTCAGGGAGGTGAAGCAGAGGGCCCTTTCAATGCACATAAATAGAGCACTGTTTGTTTCGCTTTCCCGTCTGACCTTTGGAAAAGCATTTCTGAGAGCTAATTGAATAAAGCCTAAATTATTTGTATTGCCAAAGCCCCCAAAATCCCTATAGACAGCACACTGCACTACCCTTGAATTATGTCGAAGTCTTCCTTAATTGAATTTCTGTGGGGGCTTTAGTTCAGTTCCATAGTTTTCTTGAGGAAAGCATGCTTTTTTGAAATAATTCAGTCTGTGTAATAAGTTAAATCTGAGCAGTGTTGCTTACTTTTCAATATCAGCAGTGCTTTGTAGCCTGCACACCCCATACAGAAATAACCTGTACACTCCGGCAGAGGCTGTCACAATGCATCTGGATCACTATGATCCTGATGTAAGAGCAATGTGTAGCACATGAGCTGACAGATGGAGCACTTTGCATTTAAACAGCAGGTATTCCCTGTTAGTGATCATGCAACAATGTTAAACACAACTTTTTGTATATTGTTTGGCCTAATAAGGAATTCCACAGAGGACCTAGAAACAGGTTTGCTAATTAGTTGTATTTTCTCTTTCATTGTTTTTAAACATAAAGCAGCACACTGTATGTGACTGAAAAAAAAATGCTTCTATAGGGTTCAGCTGCATTTCCTTACCCATATAATGAACCCATCCAGAGTTTCTATTCATTGGAGAGCTAGGAGCAAGGATCAAAAGGAACACTGTCATGCTCGGTTATGATTTATGGGACCCCTAAGGTCTTCATGTCACAACTAGAGTTAAGAAAATGTAGGCCATCATCTTTGAGACACTTGCTCTGTCTTCAGAGAAGACATATTCTCAAGGTTACGATGCAATTTTAGAAGAAATAACCAACAAGTCTTTGAAATTTCAATGGATATTCTGGGAAGCGACTTGGGTGTTCTGAATAATGAGCTACAATTCTGGTCCTCCTGCTTGCATGCCAAAACATCTGCTCAGTTTAAAAAGATCAGTGACTGTGCACAATGACTGATGACCTAGCCTCAATCCATGAAACACGTCCCTGCATCCCATGGGTAAATTATGAGTTTCTCCACGTTAGATCCGTGTTTACGCATGCCCTTCTTGCTTTCTGAACATCATTTGATTCTGCTAAAATGCTTAAGAGTGATGACTAAAGCTTACAATCTCCTGAATGAGACTTTTTTGTTCTGAGGCAACATTACTCAGATGTTTGGCACAGTCATCGGCCCATAGGCTCATGGATCTTATCCAGTCAAAGACTCTGAGCATTGCATTTGCAGACTCATGTTGACTCATGATTCAAGTTGACAGTCAAGGAAGCAAAGAAATGTTTTTTGGCATGTTTCTGAATCTTCTGCATAGCTTCTACCTACAACAACCCCAGGCACTGCTACTCAAAATGCTTGTCAGGTGCTGTTATTATGGGTAGACTGTAGAGCAGGGGTGTCAAATCCTGCTCCTGAAGAGCCATCTTCTGGCAGCGTTTAGCTACGACCCTAATTAAACACACCTGAACCAGCCAATCAAAGGCTTCAAAATTATTTGAAAACTACAGGCAGAAGTGTTGGAGTGGTATTGGAACTAAACTCTGCAGAAGGGTTCCCCTTTAGGAGCAGTGTTTGGCTCCTCAGCTGCAGAGGAAGGGGTATACCAGTACAAAAGCAGTGTCTAATCCTGCTCCTGGAGGGTTAATCCAGAGCTGTCCCAAGGCATAAGCAAACTAAGCGGCTGCTTAGGCCCCTGTAGCCACCAGGGGGCCCCCAAGAGTACATGAAAAGGCTTGATTTTTGTGCAAATAGCCGAAGTGTTGGCAGAGGCCATTTACATTAACTCCGCCAACCAATGTGTGATTTGGCTAGTGAACACTACAAAAGACAGCTGACAGTCGTCAGCTCCTGTGGCGCAGATGGTAGAGTCCTGCAACGGGTTGGCTACCCACGGGCCTGTTTCATTAGCTCATTCATGATGCTGTTGTGATGTTGAAAGAGGTGCGAGATAAAAAATAAAGCACTTTAATTGGAATAATTTTAGCGTGTGTTATTTATCACGGGCACGGATCAGATAACGGGCCAAATATTAACGGGTCTGGGCGGGTGCGGATTTCATTTTGATATTATCACGGGTGACGGGTCGGATCTGGTGCTCAAGTTTGCGGGTACAGGCGGGGGCGGGTCTCCAGAAATGGACCCGTTTGAATCCGCCTTTTGTTTAACGATTTTCTCCCTTTTCAAATTTCAAATTGCATCATAAAAAAAAATATTTTCAATGAAAATTAAGGAAGTAATCAAAAAGTTACAAATAAATTATCGGGTAGGGTTTGGGTAGGTGGAGGGAGGTCTTTGCCACCTTATTGTCCCAATAAGGTGGCATCCATTGAATCAAAATTACAATTTACACTCTATACGTTATTACCACATACTGTTTTATAATGTAATACAATACTGAGGTGCAGATACTGTAACTGCCACTATTTTCAATAAATAGTCTAGTATAAATAGTTTTATATATATTGTAATAAAACATTTCTGTTTCATAAACTTGGTACTAATAACAGTTTAACATTATTTACCTTTGCCTGCCTTTGGGGTCTTTGCTAGTATGTTCCAATATCATTATGCCTCAATTTGTTAGTTATAGATTAAGAGTTTTTGTTGTGTGTTTTTTTTTTATGTATAGATGGCTTGCTGCTGTGTATAATAATTTATGTTGTTAAAATAACATTCTTTTCTGTAAATGCATTGTCTGCTTGATTATTTAGCTACTTCTCAGTACACCACATTATATACCACTTAGTACTGTAAGACTGAATGTTAAAGTGCAAATTAACACCTGACCACTTTTGTGGGTTTGGTACTGTTACAATTAAAAATCACAGAAGGGTAAAAACATTGGTGTGATGTAAGCAACACAGCTACAACAAATAAAACTGATAATGGGTGAGTTAGATTTATAGTGTGTGAATAATCAAGTATTGACAATAATCAGTCGTATTGGCAACACTGAGGGGCCCCCAAATAAAATTCTGCTTAGGGCACCATAAAGGCTTGGGCCCTGGGTTAATCTCTAATTAAACACACCTAAACCATCTTAGCAAGGTCTTCAGGAACACTAAAAACTTCCAAGCAGGTGTGATGGAGCTAATTCCTACAGGAAAGTGGTCCTCCTGGAGCAGGATTAGATACCTCTGAGGAATATTCCAGAAAGCAAGGTTAATTTACCGTCATATATACCCTGAACTCTCTGTCGATTAACCCAAACCTTGCTTACTTGAGGTATGCTGGTTCCAAAAACGCATCCAGGAGAAAGTTCACGGAGTTCTCAGAGTATGTTCACGGTTAACACACAAGACATTCTCAACAGAGCTACGAACTGACGAGTCACTGTGGAAACAGATGATAAGAAAAGGTGTGCCTTGCTGCTTCTTTCTTCTTCTTTTGTTCAATGGTCATTTACATACTTAATTCATATCGCCACCTAATTGATGGTTGTGCAATCATTTTTCAATTTTTTTTTCCTTTAATCTTTTAATCTCTGAGAATAAAAACAAACTTTTGTTGATCCTGGATCAACATTACTATCCAAAAATATAGACCTAACCCAATCCCTACCCCTAAACCTAACCCTACCCATTGTTCCTAAAATTAAAAGGAAATGATAGGTGAATAACAAGGGTGAAGAAGCTTCTAACCCTGATTGTAAGCCTAAAACTGACATTTCTTGAAAACTTATCCCTCAAATCTGATTGGTTGATTAGAATGTTGTTCAAGGATCAACAAGGATGTTGATCCAGGAACATGTTGTACTTGGTGAAATCAAGTTCACCTAACTTTAAAGTAATTAAACTTAAACCTTTTTCAACCACAAATTAACACTGTGTGTTTAAACTTAGATTTTACAAATATTTGTTCTATGTCCTTGTCATGGACACCTTTATTTGTCACTGTCAGGTATCTCACCTCACCTGGCTGAAGACTGTATTTAAAGTTTGAGACCGTGAAGTTAGCTGAGCATTATGAGAATGGCATGAGGCATCATCAAAGTAATACAGAGTTTCCGAATGCCGATCTGACTATCAAGGTCTCGCTCTTGAGGTCTACAAAGGGTAAGAATGGCAAATGGCATAACAGAAACTGATGCAACCTGGTGCAAGTATGGCAAACAAAGCCATTGTTCTCTATTCAAATAATAAATAACTTAATGCTTGTCATCCTTTTTCTGGGTTAAGCTGGGGAGGCTTTTGTTTCAAAACGTGAGGGTTGGGGATCTTTGTACAATGACTAATGTATCAGAGAAAGCAGCGTATGAAGTCAGGCTTCTTAAAAATGATTCCCCTTGATCTAGCCAGAAAAGGTCTTACTGTTCTGTACTTTGTTCTGGGTGCACCAGAGAACTGCTGTGCATCACACACACATACACACACACACACACACACACATGCACATGAAAGCAGTCTATTTTTATGAGCGGTTATTTTTGTGTTTGCAAAGATGTGGGACAGTATATCCACCTCTGTATCTGCTTTTGCACCAGAGGAACTAATTATGTTCCTTTCTTTGCATAATTCAAAACAGTTTATGGTAATGGAAGAGTGGAAGTGATTGCCTCCTGTTTTTTTTTTTGCTGTTTTTTTTTTTTTTTTCTGGGCCAAACAGTATTATTTTTGTGCTAACAACACAGCATTTATCCTGATACACCTAATTGAGTCCACCATCTTCAGTGAACCCCAATATCTCATTTCTCACAGGCTTGAGCCTTGTGTCAGAAAAATACGCTTTAGGACGCTTACTTGATGCTTTACATGACAGAGCTGAGGCCAGCCCACACATCTTTCTGACTTCTTTTTTATTTTGCTATTTAATTCAGACCAGCAACATTTGTAGGATGCTTACTTGGTCTGGTTCTAGACATTTCAAGGCCCTAGGCAAAATTCATGTTGACAGAACAAGTTTATATTTAGAATACATTGCAATCACTCCAAAATAGATGACGACAACTCTCACACCTGCATTAGGAGCTGTACTTCTTTGCGTGCCTATTTTAGCTTATTGCTTCGCAGCACCTGAAAGATGTGCTCAGGACCCACTTTGAAACGGCAACACTAATTGGTAATTACAGGTGAGTGACAATTCAACTATATCCAATGAACAATGAGGCTAGTGTTTTGCTGCCTTTCTTGACTGGTGGAGAGTATAGGGGATGTTACGGTTGTGGAGGCCCCGCCTCAAAGCCCGAGGCCCTAGGAAATTGCCTGCTCTGCCTATAGGTATAGAGCCGGCATTGTGTGGAACATTACTAAATTGGATTTGTCAGTATGGATGGAGAAAAACTGTAATAGAGACAAGCTAACATGTCATGGTAGTTTCAGCCCGATCTCACGCCAGTTCGTTTTTATTTTACAAGGTGGCTAATTCGCATGAATTCATACGACCACACTCGTACAAATTCATGTGATTTTTGCCAAATCGTACGTATTTTACGAGTTGCACAATTCGTATGAATTTGTACGAATGACATACACCTAACCCCGCCCCTAAACCTAACCGACACTGGGGTTTAGACAAATCGTATAAAATCGTATGAGGTCGTACAAATTTGTACGAATTAGCCACCTCGTAAAATACGTATGAATTGGTCGTGAGATAGCGTTGGTAGTTTACAGTAAAATACTGTTAACCCTCTGGTGCCCCTCATGTGGCGATAAAACAAATGTGCTACTGTACTTTTTAGTTTGATAATATTTTTTATTTGATTTTTCATGTGGCTTTCATCTTAACACCTATTTTATTATGGTTTGCTTGTTTTATAAATTACAGTTTTAAACTGTACAATTTACAGGTTGTTCTGTAAATATGTTAACATTGTTTCAGTATTTTTGTCTGTAAAATTACAAGGTTTTCTTTTTAAAGTGTAAGACAAATGTCACTATTACTATTTATAAGACTTGGTAATCACGAAACAAGTCCCCAAATCTAGTTCCATGCTGAACTGTGTGGATTAGCACAGCAACTATACTTCAATAATTTATGTTCCAAAATGCTGAGTGGCATTTTCTCTTCAAGCAACAGCGGTGGATGAAGGTTTGTTCATGGTCTACTGATGTAATAATGTTCATTAATGTTAGTGACCCAATTGGCTCTTTATGCCTACAGGCATGACCAGACCTACAGCCTCCTCTAACCCTATCAGAGTGCTTGCCTCAGCATATTAGTATCGTCTGACAGAACTATCATTGTTTTCTTTTACTCACAGAAAATGTTCTCTTCAGTATACAGCTAAACTCCCAAAGCCTGTTGCAATAGTACATCACAACATCCATGAATGTAGCTAGTTAAATATGTTAAATATTGTTGCCTTGTTTAAAGCTAGGCTTAAATTTGCATGTTGTTATGGTCAAAATATATCTCTTACGTACTCTTCTTTTTGAGCCATATGCTGTAGTTATGACATCTACCAGTAAGGGCTAATAGGGACATGCTAATTACTCAAACTTTGACCTCTTTCCTTTTGTGGGGTTGGATGTTGTACTACACAGGATATTCAGGATAAAACAGGAATACACTTCAGTTATATATTTGCACAGCTGCTGTTCTTTCTTGACACTTCACTATCTTCATCTTATGATCAAGGTCTACTTTTAACAAAGGAGAAAGATATAAGACTGGAGTCTCATGGGCTCAAGAAGTTTCAGAGGAAACTAGGGCCACTCCACCACAAAATAATAAACCTATGCTTTATGTTTATATTCCGCTGGGCAGGATTGCGTGAAAGCTCTCATTTAATAGTCCTTCTCATGCTTTTCCCTTCTCCCTCTACTTTCCTCTATCCATCTTTACTCTCATCTACTAGGCTGGGGTCACTGTAAGTTTATTGAGAATGTTAGTAATCAATATATAATGTTCAGTGTGAATTCTAAATCATCTTTGGTATCATTTAAATCATCACAGTCTGTTTTACATAAAACTGTCCTACTTCAGCAGAGTGTGTTTTTTTGGATCTAGGGTAACCAGCTCAACTATGTAAAAATGTTTGTTGTGAAACAATTGTCATAACTTGCATACTTAATACAGAAAATGTCAGGGATTTTATGGTGTAATAAATACAAAAATACAATGTAATAATAATTGTTTTAGAATCATTGTTAGCATGTCCCTATACATATGTTAATATGATTACACCATGAAACACATTTTTATAACAGTTTTGGTTTTGCTTTTATTCGTAATGTTTCTTTATTAAATTTGACATGCTGAATTTGAAAATCGCATTACTTTTTGTGTATCATTAACAGTGCTCATGAAAGCTCTCTCTCTCTCACACACACACACACACACACACACATTCACACACACAGAGACAGAGAGAGAGAGAGAGAGAGAGAGAGAGAGAGAGAGAGAGAAAGAGACATACATACAGTACATACATACAACTTATACAAGCTAATCTGTTATTACTCATGCATAACAATTACATGGAACAGGCAGTTAACATGAGCTAACAACAAGGAGTTTATAGAAATAGTTATCAAAAGTGAGTCGTCCAAAACTTCAGAAGTGTATATTAAAATAAATAAAATAACATTAAACATTAAAATCAATAAAATAAAATAAACAACATGCAAAATTAGTACAGAAACTTATCTGTACTAAACCAACATTCCATGGTTAAGGATAGAAGTTAATTTACCTGACATAAATATTTACTAAAATACTGATGCTATATGAAAACAAATATCACCACAGAATTACAATAAATATATATATTTGATATTATATAAAATTAAGTTTATTTCATTGTTATGGTTTCTATTTCTATTATTATAATCTTAAACTCATCCATTTGATCAAAGTATTGTGTTAACGTTCAATTGCAATATTGTCTAAAGTGCATTATTATCACATTATAAGGGTGAATGTAAATGTAGTCAGTATGCTAACAACATCACAGCAATGTTTCAGTAAAATAGTTTATAAAAGGTCCACTGCAGGCAAGTTGAATGAGAATCCATGTGCAGTTTAATAAAATCCAAAAGTGAGCAGAAACACAATTGGCTTGGCAAAAACATGAACAAACTCCTAGAGTCTAGATCAATGGACAGTGAAACATGAGGGATAGATATTAAAAAAGGGGTCACATGATACAATCCAATCAATAAGAATGTGACACATATACAAAGAAACCAATAGGTGTGTTCAACTACATGCAGCGCTGCGCAGACCGAGTAGCCGCTTGCAGTCTGGGGCGGAATTGAAAGCGGAGACGTCAAGTTGGACACTTTCTGCTCCAAGTAGTGACACTCTCTCTTTGTTTGCATACAAATGAAGTAAATAACATGCAATATTTGTCAAGTACACAGATGTTTCAGAAATGTTTTCATGAGCAACAGAAATATAATATTTAAATACCAATAAAGTGGGGGTATATACATGCTTTTATCAGGGTTTTTATTTTTTTATTTTGTTTTTTTTTTTGATAAATGTGACTCAGTATAACATTGCGACTACAGTAAAAAAAAGTTATTATTGTTCTAAAAACACAGATTTGTGAGTATTGGAACGGAAGATGTTAGAAACACATGTAATTGTTGTCATGTGGTGAATTTGGCCAATCGTGAAACAGCTGTGTTGTCATCAGCGCTCCTGCAGTTGCTCTGAAAAAGCTGCTCCAGCTGAGTCAGCTGGCTGCTCTCAAAATGCACACCTGACAGTGACATGGCGTCGGCACTGGTTCAAGTTGGACTAAATTTTTAACTAGCAAGCACTGCTTCAAGTCAGCCACCGATCGATCTGCGCAGCGCTGCATGAAGTTGTACGCACCTAATGAGAACAAGATTTATGAACAAAAGGACCACATGGCAGGATCACATGACATGTTCAGGGAAACACATGACAGTGACAAGAGAATAAAAAATAAAAGACAAGAAAACCTAAACAAGAAACAAAACCCAAAAACCAACACGACACATGTATTTTGTTCTGTTACAATATGTTGTATTAAGCATAAAGATGTGTAACCAAAAAAAAAAAAAAATGTGTGGGTATTTTTATTTATTTTAATTTTTTCATGTGACAGGGGAAACCTTGGCCTACACTACTGGGTCCTTACAAATGCACCTCATTGTACAGAAGAACAGCTGTTACAAACAACGCTGTTAGATGGATAAACCAGAGAGCAATTGTCACAATTACAAGATCTGGCATATGTCAAATTATCTGGATGTGTTAAACAGAGTACACAAAACAAAGCCCTGTTTGTTCAAGTATATCAATCAACCTGACACAGAAACTTTGTCTTGACCAACCGCTTGAGTTTTCTTTAGGAAATACACTAGATCTTAAACACTTGATCTTCATTCTCAAAATAATTGATCATAAAACTCGAACAGCATACAAAAACCACTGCAGTGTAAGATGGTTTTCTGTGAGGCACTTTTGTATAAACAGCAAATTCTGAATTTTTCATATATCTATAACATAAATCATTCAAGAAAACAATGGCAAACTCTGGATATGATGCTTTTTTTATTATTTATGAAGTACCAATTCATTAATGATATTGCCTGTATCTCTAGACTTAGTCTAAACTGTAACTTCAGCACCCTTGTTGCATAATAAATGCTATTCAACCAAGTTTAGTATGAATCCAATTTTTACAAAGCCAATCTTTAAGTCACTTTCCTCCCATGAAGTAGAGGACCCTGCACCAACAGTTTTAATTAGACAAGCAATGAACCATCAAGAGAAGCCTTCACACCCCAAAGGCCTAAGGGAGCTTACTGTGAGGACAACGAATTAAAGCTAAAGTAACTTTAAATTCCATCTAACTTTATGAACTTAGATATTCTCCAAACACTATAAACCACAGGTACTGAAAATAGATCAACCTTCCCATCCAACCACTCAAATATAGAGGTCTGCTGAGCGCAGGCCACTCTTCTCATCTGAACGACACTTGAAATCAATGCCTTTGATGATCCTGAACTGATTAGACCATGTGTTTAATGGCTTTCACTTTCTGATTGCGCAAGCTGCAATGCTAAACTGCAGTGTGTTGAATCTCCATTGGCTGATAGTAGGAAAACCAAGAGATTGATTTTAAATCACTGCTGCTCCTCGTGGGGAATTTTTCATTGCAAGACAATTGCTCAGCAGTCTAAAATAAACCCAAATGTTTAAAACAGATATTAGACATACTACTTTATACAGACACTTGGCCATGTGTAACAAAATACTTTGCTGCCATAAAAAAGAGTCGGACATAATAAATAATCTCACAGCTTGTAGCAACTTGAAGTTTGATTTACACGCAGACCTCTCCTCCAAAAAGCAAATTTGTCCAAATTTGAATAGATTCAGTGGATGAATAATTCAAGAGTTATTCGGAAAAGTTACATTTACATAAACTAAATATGAATTATTAGGATCCACATTCTGTTTTCATCTCCAAGCCTCTGGTTGAAAAACAGACTGGATAATAGCATGCGGACAAGTCAATAATCTTTGCGCCAATGGCTCAGCATGACGACCTGATCCATCTTTGTTCACCTTGGGATATGCTTTAATGATTTCCCTTCAGTGACCCTTCAAAGGCCGGAGCATCAGCGGTCAAACAAGGTCTTCAAGGCATTCTCTGTTCCCTTGAGACAGAAGACGAAGGCTATGTTTGACTTCTGCTTTGTTGATTTGTTAAAAGATTCCCTCATGTTTTGGTTTGGGTTCTGACTGGACACCATTTCACAGCTGTCATTATGAGCCAATTTCTTAATTGTAACCAGTAGCAAAGTGATGGCCGTGGGAACCTACTAACCATAGGGCTTTTGGTTTTGGTCAACTGCCCTGCACTTGGTTCCTTTCAACTGTCTTTACTGAGCCCGATGTTACAGAATACTCAACTAATTATGAAGCCAGCACTCGAGCTCCTTTCTTTCTGTCAATAAAATAACCCCATAGAGGTTTATGTGAAGACTTTTTGTGCTTTATCTACTTATTTTCATGGAATTTGATTGCCCTCAAAGACATTTTTGTGGAAAGGATTATACCAATACTGTTATCGATATTGGGCGCTTCTGTACTCATACTCATGCTCCGATAACAAAAGCCGATACCACACAGCGTGTGAACAGTGATGTGAATGGAGTTATTAGAGATTAAGGATGTCTGTGAAGTACATGTAATATAAATATTCAATATTCACATATAGCTGATGTGTGCGAGCTGATAAGCAAAGCACGCAGAGTGGATTGAGCATGCAGCGATAAAGATGTGTGAGCTTGTCGAGCGAATATCCCTTTCTCTCAGAGATCACTGGAAAGAGTGTAGTTTGGTTGGATATGTCAAAAACAAGTAAGTAGAACAATGCACAAGTTACTAAAGTTACTTGAATTTAAGGAAAGAGAGAGTGAGAGAGAGAGAGAGCACACACTTCTGTTGCATGATCGCTGTTCGCTCCATTAGCACATGCATCACTTGAATTAAAACTAAATTGTGAATATAAAACAAATAAAATTATAGGGGCATTCACTAAACAATGTATGTCTGCAGGATGTCTGTTAAAGATTGCTTCCTCCATAAAGCATTTGCTGTGTACAAACATCTGTTAGACGTCTTTAAGGTGTCAGTTTTACATACATTCTATCTTTTAATCCACAGATTTTGGATGGGTGTGCCAAGGTGGTACTGTATAATATAAAAGTTTCTTCAAGTAATTTTAACAACAGAATTTATTTGACTCATAAATCAAAAACCACTATCCTACAAAGCCATTAGAAATCTCACAGGAAACCCACGATGAAATAGTGTTGCCCTTCAACATGACATGGCAGAACAGTTCCTTTGGCCAAGATATTTAACAGAGTAACACCTAAGGAGTGGAAATCTGAAGATTTTTGTGAATAGTTGATTGAATTCTGTGGAAATCGAATTGCTGCAGATTCCATGCAGGCCTTGGGATAAACTAGACTTGGTATTCTTGTCTGTGATTGAATTTGCGGCGGCATAAATATGGTCAGTGGTCAAGCACTATGCTTCACTGCAGGAATCCACATCATTATGTCTCCTGCGCAGTAATTGATTTGGCTCCAGGCTGCCACTTGCAAAACACTGATAACAGAGCACATAGCAATCCTAGTACATTGTTAATTTCAATTATGAATTCAAGTTTACATCAATAATGTATTCTTGACATCCTCTAAAAGGTGTTCATTGAACTTGAAATGCATCTGCTCGGCTGTAGCTTAAAATGTATGTTTATTATATCTGCTGGCTCATGATTTGCCTCAGGTAAAATTCCAGCTTTTTTTTAATTAGTATGCGCCGTGTTGGTAAAATGTTTTTTTTTTTTTTCTGGAATGGTTTGAATATTTGTTTGCTACTTTAGAATTACATATCAAGTCTATGCCGATAGCCTTGTTGTTAGTGAGTCAACGTATAGTGCAACTGCGCTCACAGGAACCCAAGTTCGAATCCCGCCTTGAGGTCCTTTGCTGATCCCGCTCCCCTCTCTCCACCCCGATACTTTCCTGTCAATACTTTCAAAAACAAAAAGCCCATAAATATAACAAAAAATAAATAAATAAATAAAAATAAATACATATCAATAAGCGTACAAAAATCAGTCAATGCTCCTTCACGTATCGGGTACTGGATGTTAAACATACTGTATATTACTTTATTTACCTAATTTTAACACATTTTATGCATACATTAGAGATCCCATATTAAGACATTTTGTAATTGCAAAGTCCTGGAATTAAATCCTTCATTGTGTCTTTCTTCCCACAGAGATTTAAATAAAATTTATGCACACTAATTTGTGCACAACAGACAAAACTGCACAAAAACTGGCAAATACAGGATCTCAGGAGCGATACATAACAACAGTAAAAATATATGGCTCTTGCAAGTTAAGAAATCCATTTGTAACCTGCATGGCACAAGGTCACCCTCAGTCTCCACTGAAGCCTTTCCTTTTAGCAAATGCCATTTTTACTGTGTTGTATTATATTTACATTTTATTGTTTTACTGTCTGTTATTTTTATTATTATTATTATTATTATTATTATTATTATTATTATTATTATTATTATTATTATTATTATTATTATTATTGTGTCATATTTTAATTGTATTGTCTTGATTCTCATTTTTGTCTGCCCTGTGTCTGTATTTGTTATTTTGTTTTGTTTTTTTCTGCACTGGAGGCTCCAGTCATCAAGACAAATTCCTTGTGTGTGTAAACCAACTTGGCAATAAAGCTTTTTTCCCTCTTATTCTTATTCTGATTATAAACCCACCAGCCATGCCTAGCTGGAACCTTAAATTATAATTTAATGTTTTCCATTATAACAATTATGAAGTAAGAATGTTACATCCACAGAGAGTCCTAGTGGTTAGCTTGGTTTTCTTTTTGTGTTCTCAGACTGTGCAGCCAGAGGCTTTGAGGCCTCTGGTATCTGGTATTCTTAAGGACTCCTCTCACCCTGACCATGGACTGTTTAACCTCCTGCCCTCCGGGAGGTGCTTCAGGAGCCTCCGGACAAGGACCAGCAGATCCAGGAACAGCTTTTTCCCTACAGCTGTCTCCTTGCTGAACTCTGCCCTCTGACACCCCCCACACCATACACACAGACTCCTCCCCCACTTCATCACTACATCTGACTGATTTATTTATTTATTTATTTACAACAAGCAAAAACAGCAAACCTGCTATTACTTGCACTACTGTCTGTTCATCCAGGAACACTGAATAACCCATTTGCACACTGAAATATTTTCTATGCACTTTACTTTCCATTGCAATAGTGTAAATTGTTCATATGTTCATAGTTCTGCCTATAGTGTACATACACTTCACATATTTCATCTGTATAATATGTTCATAGTACACCTATCTGTATATCATGCTGATAGTATTTAAAATCTGTAAATTTTGTCCATAATACTTATCTGTATAGTTATTGTACATATTGTAGACCTTGTATATTCTGTACTTACTGCTTATTGCACTTCTGGTTAGATGCTAACTGCATTTCGTTGCCTTGTACCTTACATGTGCAGTGACAATAAAGTTGAATCTAATCTGAATCTAATCTAATCTGAAGCATCAAGGAATAATCCATGTAATTTCAATTAACACATTTAAGTTAAAATTATAATTAAGTACTTTACATTTGCTTTAGTCAACACTCCCCAATAAGTGTACTTCACAACATTACAAAAGATTATTAAACAATAATTAAAAATGCACTTTAATTTAAATCTTAATGTTTAATCTTTTAATTTGATGTTATTAGCGTTAAGAAACATAAGTAACTTTAAGTACAATTCAATATTAATATTATCTGCAAGTACATTTTATTTTTTTTTTTTTTTTTTGAGGGATTGTGGGACCATGTCCAGAAACCTTAACAATATCATGTCGCCTCACAAGCATAACCTATTTTCTAACATACAGCTTTGTATGCGAAAAATAAATAAATAAATAAATAAATATTTCATGTTTCAGGTGATGCACAGGAGTTCAAGGCAGATTAACTTTAATCCACAAACTGGGATCCAAGAAGTCACAGGAAAAAACATAACAATTCAGCACAGCTAAATACCACTAAACTCGACTAACAGCAGACATGATAGAACTGAAATTGCAGGATTAAACAGAACTAGCAAATAAGGTTAAACAGACAAGAAACATCTAGACAGAGTACTAAATCAACGAGTAACCAAGGAAACAAACAGGCAGGGAGCAAAGGAGAACATAATTAACAAACTAAATATATAATTCTGTTTACAATATGAAAACAGTAAAATAATAACTGTTTTAGATAATTTGCTACCATGTGAAACTGTGCAGTAAGCCCATGTTTTCTGTTTCTGACAGTGTTAACACATTTTGAGAGGTCAGGCTTGTGTACAACTAGCTTCAGGGTTTCTCTTTTTTCTCTCGTCATGTTTCTGTGTGTGTGCATACCATATGTGACGCTTCAAGTGTTGCTGTGTATTTGTGTGCACATGTGCTCAATATATAGTCTGCTCCAGATATTTGTCCATTTTCTGATATTCCTAGCTTCAAAATAACCTCTTCCATCGATATCCACTCTGCAATATCCACATTGATCCCCAGCAGATCCAAAGGTGCCTCACCGTCAACAATGGCTGGAAATAGCTTTGAGTAGCTGCACCTCTGCTGAGACACCTTCAGTCACCAGGAAAGCTTTGAGAAGTGTCTGCTTCTCTAACATCTGCAGGTTTTCACATGGTTCACTTGTACATGTGTGACAGTGGCAGACAAGCTCTATGAAGCAAGTCAGACGGACAACAAAGGAAAAAATGACAAGGCCTTGGCCCCACATTGCCCTGATCACAGTCCGGTGATGGACAAGTCAGCTAAATTAGACACTGCTCGTCAATTTCTGCTCCATTCTAATGGCCTAGAAGGGCACTCTTTGTCCCCGGGTGTCTGTCACCTCAGCCATGTTTCAAAGGTCTCTTCATCTATCGAGGTGACACTCATTCCAATTTCTCGTCTTGAAATGGTTGATTGACATCTGACGGGATTAGAAATGAAATGTTAAATTCGCTGTTAGGCGGAAGTAAGGGATGAACATTACTTATGTCTTGGAGGATGTAACATAAAATATCTGTGCAAAAGGCCTTTATGCATTTTTAAACATGGCATGATGAAAGTCAGACTGCAGCTGAACACCTGTTTTAATTCATATTCCTCAAATATTTAACTGGTGTGAAGTTGTCGATATTTGCTTTATTAAATATAAATATGACTTAGACATTTATATATAAACCAAATATCTGGTGGACACTTACAAGTATTTTACTCATTTTTGCAGTATACTATCTCAGCACAGAATGAAATTAAATGAAATTAAATTAAATAATAAAGCAGTCCTTAAGTACTTTTATTGCTTACTTTCATTATGTTAATTAACTGTAGTGAAAATCCATCCTGTATATTTTTTTAAATAGCGCATATACAGTATATTTAAATAACAGATATGTATTATTATTATTATTATTATTATTATTATTATTATTATTATTATTATTATTATTATTGTTGTTGTTGTTGTTGTTGCAAATATACATTTTAAATCTAAACTATATATTGTCTCAAAACATATAATAATAATAATAATAATATATTATTATTATTATTATTATTTATAATAATAATAATAATAATAATAATAATAATAATAATAAATACATTTTTTAAAAATCCTTAAAGGTGGTTTTAATTCTTGTTTACCTCTGCTTTTACTTTTCCTGAAGTAATGTTTCATCTGTTTTTAGTTCAAGTACAGATTTTGTGTACTTCATCTAGCACTGTGTCTCTTTCTCTGATAGACCTCCTCACCTCCTGTATCAAACAGATATGATTGCGTGATATATTCTGGCAGGCCCCCTGCCGTCTGCACAGAGAGTTTTCAGTGCTCACACCTACAAGCCACCCACCCTGCCAGAGCCCCAGTGACAAGAACAAACACAACTGATCCGATCACACTCAGCGGGGGCTTGAGAGGGCCAGAGAAGTATCGTTCATGCCAGCCACATGTTTCTCCTCTTGCCTACATCATTCTTGCTCCTCTTCAGTGTAATGTGGTCAGGCAGACTTCAAGTTCTTATGTGTCCAGAAAAAAATAAAAAAAATAAAATAAAAAAAACGATTGCGATGTGATTTGTTTTGGAACAATAAGTGAGTGTGATGTGAACAAATGTTGTCTCTGCTGTTGATTAACATGAGTAACTCCTGTCCTCTGGACTTTTTTCATTAAAAATGACATTTTATTAATTATCATTTATCTCTTTGAGTAAAATGAAGGAAACATTCAGCATTTTTGACAACTGAATCTCATATATATATGATCGAAGTGTTGAGAAACTTAAATAATGAGCAATCTATTATATGGTGTCTGGATGATATATACATAATAAATAGAGCACTAAATTGTGTAACACTGTGATTGGATTCGTGAAACAGTCATTATACAATACTGACATCCAGTGGTGAAGTCCATGATTGCATGATGTATTCTGGCCACCTGCTGTCTGCACAGAGAGTTTTCAGTGCTCACACCAACAGTAAAAGCCACTCACCCTGCCAGAGCCCCAATGACAAGAGCAAACACAACTGATCTGATCACGCTCAGCGGGGGCTTCAGAGGGATAGGGATGTATCGCTCACACTAGTCACATGTCTCTCCTCTTATATGTCATTCTCTCTCTAGCATTTTTTGTATACAATTTCAGGTCAAAAAATGCAATGAATGTGCCTGATTACATAGAAGGCAGTTCATTATATAAACAATTTCTGTATTGAAATAAAATAAAATAAAATAAAATAAAATTAAATAAAATAAAATAAAATAAAATAAAACAGTATTTACTGTTGTAACAATGACAATGTGCAATAGCATTGTAAGGAATCTGGAAAGAAAAAAAATGTTATTTAAAATACATCACATTATAGGCTTTTATATATTAATTAGCTGAATGTCAAAGCAACTGTTGGTTGCCATTCCTGTGTGTAATACCCTATATATATATATATATATATATATATATATATATATATATATATATATATATATATATATATATATATATATATATATATATATACGTACACACACACACATACATACATACATACATTAAGGTTACAATAATATTGTTTTAAAGTCATATTATGTTGCTAAAAGAACATTATTTTGTGTATTCAGTGTAATGAAATGTGTTTATGTGGTTTAAGGTTCCAAAAACACATTATTTTCCACACATTGTACATTATTGTTTCTCCTCTATGCCTTGCCTTTCTAAAACACGTTGTTTTTACAAAGCTCTTTGGTCTGAAAAGCAAGGTGTGCTCTGATTGGCCAGCTATCCAGTGCTTTGTGTTTGTCTGAATACCTCAAGCGTATGACGGAAATGTTACACCCCTTACTATACTGTGATGCCTTTTTCCGGTCAAAACACCGGCACCACAAGACAAAAACAATAAAACCCATTATAAATATGCCATTTGTTGCATCCAGTGGGGAAATAATTTTAGGTTATAATGACTTATACTGTGTTTTTATGCGTTGCATTGCATAGCGCCGCGTAAACAAAACCATGTCTGCATTTGTGATCGGAGAAACAACAAACAACAAACGCTACTCTGCACCAGCGGTTCACAATTCCAGTCTTCGCGCCCCCCAGCTCTGGATATTTTGCATGTCTCTCCTTGTTAACACACCTGATTCCGATAATCAGCTCTTTAGAAGTGAGCTCCGTGCATGAACTGCGTTCCCATTGACATGGTCCCTACACAGTGTTCATACTGTAGCTCCCTACTCCCTGAGCAGGGGAAATCTGTTGAAGTTTACTTCACTTCGAAACATTCATCCATGGATTTGCGCTCCACTACATCTTCACACACGGACAAGTGTGACATCATATACCTCTGTAAATAAATACAATTTAAATTCAGGTCTCGCTTCCTTCAATGCACTTTGAATGGAACATACGTATACGTTTGCTTTGAACTGGAATCATGGCAGAATATCCTGTGATGTCCACTTCGCAGGGCACTTACGTTCAAATCTGAAGCGATAAGAGAAACAAACAAAATGTGCAGAGCAGGGGGGCTTGAGGACTGGAATCGAGAACCGCTGCTCTACACTGCTCAAAACTCATGTTTGAATCATCAGTGGCAAATCCTTTACATATGTAAATGTACTTACAGTCTGTGAGTCAGAACGGCTGGCATTGTAGTCTTCTCTCCCAGGATCAGGAAACAGTCCTCTATAAAATGTGCTGCACACTAAATATATGGGTTGAACTGCTCTGGAACAGTGTTGTAAACACAACTTAACCACTGATTTCTAGTTTTGTCCTTTTTTGGAAGGCCAAACAGTATTTTTAAAAAGTATTTTTGCTTTCACAATGAAACAGCGTCTCCACGACATAGCGCCGGCAGCAATAGCGAGAATCAATGTTATGCCGTCTTTCTTTGCGTGAACATTGGGCGGCGTTATACAAATCTTCCCATATCGTGACATAGACATATGGGGGCATGTTAGAACAAGCTGTTTTATGGGGGTGTGGTTGACACTTAACTTTTAGAAAGAGTATCTCTTTGGGTTTGAGACTTTAGTCTTTGCAACTTTACAGATCTTCTTTATGCACCAAGAGCTTGTAATACTCCAAAGAGAAAGAAAAACTCGAAATTGCATCATATGACCCCTTTAAGGAAATTCTAGTATCAAAGGGGGACTTATTAGTCATTGGACTCCTCATATTAGTCAAATTTTAAAAAGAGTTTGTGAAATGTATTTGCATTATTTCATTAAAGAATATTAAAAAATGCTTAAGAAAAGAGTTTAAACATAAAACACTGTAAACTGAAAACTGGTATATTGCTTTAATTAATCAATCAATCAATCTTTGTAAATGTATGCCTTTCAAGCACTGTAAATATGGAAATATAGATTAGCATCATATGTGAAATACCATTAAGTGTAACAATTGCTGTATCTCACTGTTTTCTGCTCACAGCGAAGGAGAAAATGTTCTATGGTGTGGCTAAATAGTGCTGAATATTGATATTACAACACCTAGTTTATTATGCAAATTGAACTACCTGGTAAAACCAGTGACTGCTGTGAAACGGCAGCTGACAACCAGGGAAAGACCTAGTGACACCTAGGAAAGACTGCTGACAGGATGGAATAGACCCCATCGGGCTGGCATGGGTTAGCTACCCATGCCGGCAGGATCTGTCACTACATAGTACAGAGGGTCCAACCATCTTTGGCTATGAAAACCACAAAAAGAAGAATACCGCTGGAGTCTGCGAGAGCGGGGGCGCAAGATGACTCATGGACAGACCACACAGTAACAGACTTAGGAACGGAAATGACAGTGAGCCAAGAGAACACCACAACAGATGTTAGAACAATAGGAGTGACAGGACAAAAACTACAGAGATGCATCTGCAGCTGTGCGGAGATAACATCAGAGAAGGGTCTTAAAATCCATCAGGACAGGAAGAAGTGTGTGAGAGAGCTTATTGAAGGGCCTCACATTGACCAATACTTCTTCAGAGGTAGGGCAAATCAATTTGGTGAAGCCCAGTGGTGGAACAAACACCACAGTCCACAGGGTATCAGAACCCCAGACAAAGCCCACCCAGGCACAAACTTACCTCCACTGGTTAACCCAGAAGCCACCCAACCACAGCCAGCATTAGAAAAGAAGATGGATGGAAGGAGACCTCAGATACTTTGGCCTAAATCCTGCCACAATGAGTGGGCAACCATTGACACAGATCTCGTTCAGCTGCTAGAAAGTCTGAAAGGAGATGTTGAAAGGAAACTGGAGAAGATGGGGGAGATTATATACACCTATGAGGCACAAAGGTTTGGAGTGAAAAACAAGAGCCTGAGGTCACAGAAGGAGCTGGGAGGCCACCCAAAGTCCAGGAGAGAACAAGAGATTGACAAACATGTGAAAGAAAGGAGAAGCCTGAAAAAAAAACAGTGGAAGAAGGCCACTGAAGCAGAAAGGAAAGGCCTAGAGGTTCTACAGGGCAATATTAAACATCACCTTGCAAAAATACGATGAGCAGAATGCTTGAGAAAGCAACAAAAGAAGAAGGAGCAAACCAAGACTGCCTTCTATAGAGACCCTTGTTTGTCAGTAGTCTCTTTAGCAAGGAGAAAACTGGTACCCTTAAAGTACCCATAGCGGATCTTGAGGAACACCTGAGGATAGGGGGCTTCTCAGGATGTTTGGAACATGCTAACATGATTTGGCACCAATTGCAAATGGCCAAAAAGGAGAAGAAAGATCTACATGTGGTGTTCTTAGATATTGCCAGTGCCTTTGGGACAGTGCCACAAGCTGCTGTGGGCAGCATTCGACTTCTTCCATGATCCAGAACAGGTAACAAAGTTAATTAAAGCCTACTTTCAGGATCTTCAGGTCTGTATTACCATACAGGATAGTAACACCACCTGGCAGCAGCTGGAGGTTGGCATAATGGCAGGTTGTACCATTTTTCCACTGGCAATCACTATGGCAATGGAGATTTTAATTTGGGTATCTCGTTGGGTGGTTGGAGGGGAACGTTTGAAAAATGGGTTGCAGCTCCCTCCAATCAGGGCATACATGGATGATATGTCTACCATCACGATGGCTAAAGTATGTACTAAGCGGCTGCTGGATAAGTTTAAGAAAAACATCAGATGGCGATTAAATGGAGATGAAAACCCAGAAAATCTCACAGCATCTCCATTGTCAAAGGCCGACTTACTAATTATAGGTTCTGTATATCAGGAGAGCCCATACCAGCCCATAAAAGCCCATCAAAAGCCTTGGACGATGGTACACTGCAGAGCTTAAAGACTCAAACAGGTGGAACAACTCAGGCAAGAGAAGGTCAGTGGACTCAAGAGAATCAATGTTATGGCTCTTCCAGGGAAGTTGAAGCTGTGGTGCTTCCAATTTGGTTTGTTGCCACGTCTTATGTGGCCAATTCCCATATACAAGCTCACTTTATCTCATGCCAAGCACCTGGAGAGACTGGTGAGTACACAAGTGAGGAAATGGATTGGGCTACCAAGATGTCTTAGCAACATAGGGCTGTACGGCAATGGAGCTCTCTCTCAAATGAGCCAAATGAGCCACAAGCAAGAATCAAGCGATCCCTGCGTAAGAGATGCTGCTCCAACTTTGGCAACAGGGAAGAAATGGAATCCAGTTACAGCAGTTGCTGATGCAAAGGCGGTCCTCGGACAACAGGATATTGTCCAATATGGCAGAGGAGGACTTGGGTTGGGAATAATAACACCAAAATGGCAAAAGGCAACACCAAAGGAACAGAGACATCTGGTGGTGGAGGAGGTACGCCGTCAGGAGGAAGCAACTAGATGCACCGGAGCAGTCTCCCAAGCCCAACAAGGCACCTGGATGAAGCGGGTAGATTTAGAACGACTTAAAATCACTTGGAGTGAGCTGTGGAGCATTGAAACAAACAGGCAAAGTTTTATTGTTAGAGCCGCTTATGATGTGCTGCCCTCTCCAACAAATTTGCAGGTATGGTGTGGACAAGACCTAGCCTGCCACCTGTGTGCAGCCCCAGCAAACCATAGACATATTCTGGTGGGTTGTAAGAACAGCCTGACCAGGGAAGGTACACCACAATCAAGTACTGAAGTGCCTGGCATCAGCAATGGAGACCAAGAGAGTGTCAACAAATGCCATCTCCCAAAATGCCAAGAATACCTTACCAAAAAGGCAGTCCTCTGTTTGGGAAGGGGAGAAAAAGCAGGCTAAGTTCCTGTCCCCTGACGCAGGCCATCTGAATATAGCCAGGGACTGGGAAATGTAAGTCAACGTAATCCACAGACTCACTTTCCCATTTGAAATTGCAGTCACCAATCTGCGCCCAGACCTGGTTTTCTGGTCCAACTCCAGCTGGATCGTCATAATAGTTGAATTGACAGTCCCTTGGGAAGAGGCCATTAACGAGGCCTTTGAAAGGAAGAAGCTGCGATATGCCAACTTGTCATCTGAGGCAGAGGAGTGGGGCTGGACAGTGAAGGTGTAACTGGTTGAAGTGGGCTGCACGGGCTTTGTGGCTAGTTCCACTATAAGACTGCTGAAGGAGTTGGGCATCAGAGGGTAGGTCCAACGGAGGATAGTCAGGGAACTTCCCACTGTTGCCGACAGAAGCAGTCATTTGATGTGGCTGAAGTGGATGGACACAGTGCTACCAAAAACCAGGTAACAAAGTGACACACACACCCGGGTCAAAGGTAACTGGCAACATCACCTCAACAAAGTCATCTTTCAACCAGGCTAAAGTTCGCACAGAACCATGGATCTGATGGACATCGGATAAGGTGTCTCACTGGCAACATCCATGAAAGATATGTGCACATCATGGACAGCATAACATATCATCAAAACATCAAGGAAAGTGGATCCCCACCCGATGACTGCAGTGAAGAGTTATACAGTCTTCATCTATCCTACCATACTAGTCCTTTATCTTATTGTTCCCCAGTCATGCATAAGGCAATTGTAAATTCACAACTGATTATTGGGTATGGAGGCAGTGGGACATGGGATTAGGCCATGATCCTGGATTCTTGCTGAACCAATATCAGAGCATAACAATTGCTGTCTTGAAGCATGTTTCTGTATTTGGTTTTGTTGCGAGTATTTGCAGTGTGTTTCTGTTTTTGGATTTGTTGTGAGTATTTGCAGCATGTTTCTGTATTTATTTGTGTTGCGAGTATTTGCAGCACATTTCTGTATTTGGTTATAATGTGAGTATTTGCAGCACGTTTCTTTGTTTAGATTTCTGTGTTTAGTTGTATTTGCAGCATGTGTGTTGTTAAACTGATGAAGATGTTTTCTTAATTTGCTAGCATTTTTTTTCTATTTGTATGGGGGGGGTCTTTTATTTTTTATTTTTTTATTTATTTACTTTTATTTGTTTTTATTGCTCTCTCAGACAGTGTAGTTTGGACTCTTATTTTGATGGCACCCATTCACTGCAGTGAATCCATTGGTGAGCAAGTGATGTAATGCTACATTTCTCACAATGAGGTAATAAATTCACCTCTATCTTGGATGGCCTGAGAGTGAGCAAATATTCAGCAAATTTTCACTTTTGAGTGAACTATTAATTTAATAATGCTCAAAAAATATTTATTTATTTAAAATGTTGAGAAAATTCTAGTATTACAAAAATTAACTAGACAAATGTAAATTAAGTTGAAAACTTAACTTTAGGGTATTGTTAAACAGGAAAGTAAATTGGTAAGTAAAATTGTAAAAACAAAAAACAAAAAAAACAAAAAAACAATTAGGATTATGAATTATATTTGTTAGCTTTGTAATAAATATATATATATATATATATATATATATATATATATATATATATATATATATATATATATATATATATATATATATTACAAAGCTAACAAATATATACAGGTGCTGGTCATATAATTAGAATATCATCAAAAAGTTGATTTATTTCACTAATTCCATTCAAAAAGTGAAACTTGTATATTATATTCATTCATTACACACAGACTGATATATTTCAAATATGTATTTCTTTTAATTTTGATGATTATAACTGAAAACTAAGGAAAATCCCAAATTCAATATCTCAGAAAATTAGAATATTGTGAAAAGGTTCAATGTTGAAGACACCTGGTGCCACACTTTAATCAGCTAATTAACTCAAAACACCAAAGGCCTTTAACTGGTCTCTCAGTCTAGTTTTGTAGGTTACACAATCATGGGGAAGACTGCTGACTTGACAGTTGTCCAAAAGACGACCATTGACACCTTGCACAAGGAGGGCAAGACACAAAAGGTCATTACAAAAGAGGCTGGCCGTTCACAGAGCTCTGTGTCCAAGCACATTAATAGAGAGGCGAAGGGAAGGAAAAGATGTTGTAGAAAAAAGTGTACAAGCAATAGGGATAACCGCACCCTGGAGAGGATTGTGAAACAAAACCCATTCAAAAATGTGGGGGAGATTCACAAAGAGTGGACTGCAGCTGGAGTCAGTGCTTCAAGAACCACTACGCACAGACATATGCAAGACACTGGTTTCAGCTGTCGCATTACTTGTGTCAAGCCACTCTTGAACAACAGACAGCGTCAGAAGCGTCTCGCTTTAAAAAGGACTGGACTGCTGCTGAGTGGTCCAAAGTTATGTGCTCTGATGAAAATAAATTTTGCATTTCCTTTGGAAATCAGGGTCCCAGAGTCTGGAGAAAGAGGGGAGAGGAACACAATCCACGTTGCTTGAGGTCCAGTGTAAAGTTTCCACAGTCAGTGATGGTTTGGGGTGCCATGTCATCTGCTGGTGTTGGTCCACTGTGTTTTCTGAGGTCCAAGGTCGTATATAAGGAAGTTTTTTTCCAGCCGTATACTAGGAAGTTTTAGAGCACTTCATGCTTCCTGCTGCTGACCAACTTTATGGAGATGCAGATTTCATTTTCCAACAGGACTTGGCACCTGCACACAGTGCCAAAGCTACCAGTACCTAATTTAAGGACCATGGTATCCCTGTTCTTAATTGGCCAGCAAACTCACCTGACCTTAACCCCATAGAAAATCTATGGGGTATTGTGAAGAGGAAGATGCGATATGCCAGACCCAATAATGCAGAAGAGCTGAAGGCCACTATCAGAGCAACCTGGGCTCTCATAACACCTGAGCAGTGCCACAGACTGATCGACTCCATGCCATGCCGCATTGCTGCAGTAATTCAGGCAAAAGGAGCCCCAACTAAGTATTGAGTGCTGTAGAGCTCAGCCATATGTGCCATATTTGGCCCAGATAAGGCCCGGAAGTGTATGCTATCAGGGCATGCTCATACTTTTCACGTTCATACTTTTCAGTTGCCCAAGATTCTAAAAATCCTTTCTTTGTATTGGTCTTAAATAATATTCTAATTTTCTGGGATATTGAATTTGGTATTTTCCTTAGTTTTCAGTTATAATTATCACAATTAAAAGAAATAAACATTTGAAATATATCAGTCTGTGTGTAATGAATGAATATACAGTAATAAACAAGTTTCACTTTTTGAATGGAATTATTGAAATAAATCAACTTTTTGATGATATTCTAATTATATGACCAGCACATATGTATGTACAGTATGTGTATATATACGGAACTAAAATCGGTCGCAAACTTCCGGTCCACGCGGACTTTAATGACTGCTATTTATTGTGTTGCATAGGATGTATAGTGTTTGTTGATCACTGCAAAAAAGTAGTAACGGGACCAGAGAATTCATTCATTCATTCATTCATTTTAATATTTTAGTTTATTTAAATAGACTAGATAATATTTTTAGGTATATCTTTTACGGGGGGAAATACATAACAGGCCAAACCACTTTAATTCCTGAAAAATGCGTGCAGAAGAAGTGAAGCTGATGCTTGTCACGTGACGGGGGCGTGTCCTCTCGAGTGAAGGAAGCGGGCCCGTGTCACGTGACGGGGGAAATAGGGAGGCTCTTGTGTTTACATCAATGCATTCAACAGCGGCTGCTACGGAGCGTCTACACACCAATGTTTTTGCTGTCATTTCTTTAAAAACGAGCCCGATCATCGGTACACACGGTAATTTCGAGTCCGTTAGAGCATAACGCTGCTGTTTGATAAAGGGAGCGTGCGTCTGCTGCAGCTGTGATCAGTTGTGTATTAGATTACTGGCGTCATGGACGAGCTCGCGGTGGAAGTGCGAGGAGCGAGCGGAGCTTTCTACAAGGTGGGCTTCAGATCTCGTGCTAGATGCCTCCTGTGTGTGTCTAACTCACCTGCTGATGAAAATAGTGCTTGGAAAATATGATTCAGTCCGTCGTGAACGCAGATCTCAATGCACGGTGGTGCAGTAGGCCCAGTCTGCCTGTAACACAAGGCCTCTTCGACGAGTGTTTGTATGAACAGGCTTTAAAGATTCATCGCAATAGTCTGATAGCGTGCATATTATTAATGCATATCGGCTGTATTGACACCTGAATGTGTCAGTGTGTGCTGGCTCGGTTCTGTTTGGATGTGTGTATGGTATACCGAGTCCTCCACTCATTGATGTAACTTAAATGTATTTCATTATACAGAATAACAATATCATCATGGCTCTAGACTTTTAATAATTTACAATGTAAATGGTATTAATAGTAATTGATATGTTTCTAGAATCCGAATGCTTTCAAATGCAATCATTCAAATGTTCAGGGCAATGATAAATATTGCAGCTAATAATAAATCATTCCTGTGTCCATGTTCATAGCAAGTCAGGGAATTTAAAAATGCTTGTTTCCACACCTGGAAAATGTTACTGAAATTAATACAATACTGAAAAAAAAAAGTATTTTTATTCTATTTAACAGGTTTTTTTTCTTTTTTTTTTCTCAGTATTGATCCGCTCAAAGAAAAATACTACTAATAATCATCAACTATACATTATACTTAGCCTGTATTTATGGATAGCTAAAATAGTAATGTGAAAGTCAAGTAAATTCATTTTTTATGATATTATATAATATAAATGTTATATCATAATGTTATCTATTATGTTAAACGCTGCATTGCAATTTCATTATAATGTTATAATTCTGTTAATATCGTTCACTTTTGACTAAGTTGTTGGACATTATAGGCACCAGTGATGCCCCCAAATGTTCATTATCAAATGCTCTTTATTAATACCTCATTATTTCTTTCAGGCTCTTATTAAGGATGTTCATGAGAGTACAGTCACAGTGTCTTTTGAAAACAAGTGAGTACCAAAACAAATGTATTGTGATGTAAAAATACTCTCACATTCAGATTTGCATGCTTTGTTTTGTATTCAATATTAATATATGCTTGTTATAAGTTAATATATAACTTCACGAATTCCGAAGGTGATACTGTATTGGTTCCTTATGCAATTCTGCAATGAACAATATGAAATGTCAGAGAAAAAAAGAAAAGGAAAAAATCAGGTTTGCATGTATTATTGCTTTGCAGTTGGCAGCCAGAACGACAGATTCCTTTCCATGATGTCCGGTTTCCACCTCCAACCGGCTTTCAGAAAGAGATAAACGAGAGTGATGAAGTGGAGGTTTGTGCTATCAAATACAGTATAACATGGAGAACGGTCTTTAAACATTAAACAACTATTACACAAATGCACAGAAGTTTCGAACTCTTTGTGAATTTACCACATTAACCTGTGTCTTCCACAGGTTTACTCCAGGGCCAATGATAAAGAGCCCTGTGGATGGTGGCTAGCAAAAGTCCGCATGGTGAAAGGAGAGGTAAGCAGTTTTCTGACCAGATTCCCTTTTATAAGTACAAGCAATGTAACATAAACAGTCATTAAAATTCTGAAACAAAATTCAAGAAGGGCCCTCCTGATTTCTATACACTTGCATGTATGCTGATTATGTATTGTGTTGTAACTATATTCTGTTTCTCTGTCCTGCGCTTATAGTTTTATGTGATAGAATACGCAGCCTGTGATGCAACGCTAAATGAAATCGTCACATTAGAGAGGCTACGACCTGTGAACCCCAACAAAGCCGCGTCAAAGAACACCTTTCTCAAAATCAGACTAGATGTTCCTGAAGACTTAAGACAGATGTAAGACATTTAAGTAGATTATTTGTTTAGCTTTCATGTCAAACTTCAAACTGGGATGCTGTTGTACAAATTTATGCCTTAACCAGGGTTTTTTTTTTTTTTTTTTTTGATAGGTGTGCGAAAGACTCTGCCCATAAAGACTTCAAAAAAGCGATCGGAGCGTTTAACGTCACTTATGACTCGGAAGAAAAGCAGTTGGTTATTTTGGTAATATGCAGTGTTTCAAATCAATTTAAGGATTTCTGATTTCACATTTTTTAAATTGCATTAAGTTGATTCTTTCCTCTTTATTTCAGTCCGTTAATGAAGTTACGGCAAAGCGAATAGCCATGTTGAGTGACATGCACTTCAGGAGTCTGCGCACAAAGCTGGCGCTGATAATGAGGAATGAGGAAGCAACCCGACAGCTGGAGGTACTGCCTGACGTTTAGTGTCAGGTTCTCCCAGCAAACTTGCACTCACTCATAATGCTTACAAAACAGTCATATGTCAAGTCCAAAATGTATATTTTATGCAAATATTTTTTAGTATTATATTTTATTGCTGTAATATAAATGAAGAAAGGCTGATAGTGTTATCATAAATTCCTTGGTTTATTACTATTAGAATATCCTGCAGCATATCAGTGGGCACATGTGCATGGAGTACCAGTAGAGACAGTCTATATTTAACAGGTGTTAAAGGGTATTTCATGCATATGCACAGTTGTGATGGCCCGTATCCCTGCTATGGCATAATATGATACTCGGTTGATATGCAGAGCTATATTTACCAGTGCATAAGCTGCATATAGGTATTGTTTCAGCTTTTAAAGTGTGTTTTATTTGTGCACATGCTGCTGATTGTAACTAAATATTGTGTTCAGAAAGTTGTGGTGAAATTATAGGCATTTGAGATGTGTGTGGGTCAAAGACGAAAAGGCGTTTTCAAACATGAAATCAATAAAAGTGTAATACCGGTTTTTAATTTTAATAAAATGTAGCATGATCACTTATTCTTGTATATATTTTAATAAGTACAGATCTGAATAAGTATGTTGTTAACATTTTGCATAAATATATCTGTTTTTCTGAATGATTTCACCTATATTTTTACATTTTATTTTCAAAAACGTTATTAGAAATATTAAAGCATACACTGTATTTGCATTTAATATGCTTTCTGTGTATATAAATAAAATCACTTCTGTAAATATAATTTGATGCATTCACCAAACTGGGACGTCTCGTCTTTGACCCGTGTTTGTGTACACATATTGAGGCGTTGAAAATATCTATATATGTATATTTGCTCAGTGAATTTTGAGAGAATTTTTTTTTTTACAAATGTCTATTTTTTTTTTCTTCATCATTGACTTCTGTTTTATTGAATACACTTGAAGTCCATAAACAAAACTGCTGTATTAATGCAGTTAAATATATTTCATTTGGAGAATATGCTTTGCAAATATGTGTGCTAAACGGTGCTGGATAATGTTTTTACATTACTTGTGCAGCTGGACTATGTTCATAAAAAGACTTTGCCTGGTAGTGTGCTCTGCTGATGGCTTTTGAACTCAATTTTATGCGGAGAGCACTCTTGTGAGTGAGGCAGCGCAGCAATTTCAGAAGTAGAGATGTGCTCAAAAATGTACACGCATCTTTGTGCATCCTTCTTATCAACCAAAACGTTTTTGTTTTTGTATTTTAACCATGAAAATAAATGGTTTGAATTGCAAAAAATTAAGCATAACATATAGCATCATCAAGTACAATATATGTATATTTAAAGCATTACAAATATTTGTTTGCCTCTTTAATAAGTTAATATGTGCATTGATATGAACCCTTAGGCTAATGGAAAAGGAATATTAGAATGGTAAAAAAGTATATATTAGAACACTGGTAAGATTCAAACTGGCCTTTTTTTCCCTCCAGAGTTCTCGGCAACTTGCCTCAAGGTTCCATGAGCAATTTGTGGTGCGTGATGACCTCATGGGATTGGCCATAGGCACCCATGGGGCGAATATCCAGCAGGCCAGAAAGATTCCTGGGGTCACCACCATAGATCTCGATGAAGAGACCTGCACGTTTCACATCTATGGAGAGGTAACCGCTTTATTGGTGACTTTCTGGTATGGGTAAATGCAATTACATGTGATTGCTATTAGAATATGTGAGCCCAAAACACAGATATCTGAGATGCTTTGACATTTGTGATGGATTTCGTTTGAATTCCAGGACCAGGAGGCTGTTCGGAAGGCCAGAAGCTACCTGGAATTTTCTGAAGATGTTATCAAAGTTCCTAAGAATTTAGTCGGTGAGGACAATGAAATTAACCACTTTCTCCTTCATGGACTGGACCTGCTGGGAATCATTAAATTCTTTTCTACCCTGTCCTGCAGGAAAAGTCATTGGCAAGAGTGGGAAACTTATTCAAGAGGTTGTGGATAAATCGGGAGTTGTCAGAGTTCGAGTGGAACCGGAAAATGACAAAAAGCCTACTCCATTAGAGGAGGTCAGTGAGCGGGTTGCTGAACACACTCATGTTTATGGGCGACAAAAGTAATGATGCTGAGAAAATACATTAAGTCATAGTAATCGGTGTGTACTTTATTATAACTGATTAATCAATTTTTGGAATACGTATTTCAGAGAATATTCTAACGCCAGCTACATAAAATTTAACAATGAGATATATATATATATATATATATATATATATATATATATATATATATATATAAAATACACATATACATGAGGTGGTGGACAGTGACTAATTACATTTACTTGATCACTGTACTTAAGTACACTTTTTGAGGGTCTGTATTTTACTTTAATTTTTTTTACTTATTTTTTTTCTAAAAACTTGTCTTTAACCTCACTACATTTGAAAGACAAATATCAGACTTTTCACTCCACTACATTTCTATGTAGAGTAGAAAGTCGTTACTATGTAGCAGCTTTGAAAGTCAGTGGGCGATTTTTATTTTTCTTAAACATGACTCCCCTTTTTTTTTTTTTTTTTTTTGACAGCATATCGATAGTCACTCTTGTAGGATTACCTGAAGTGATTTCCCAGCATTTTTTGAACAATGTCCAGTTGCAAAAGAAATATTAATTTACAACAATTCAATAATAAGAAGTTAACATTGTGGTATATATTAGACACAATATTGTCTGATTTTGTAAAATTGTGTAAACGAAAAAATGAAAATTTGAAGAAAAAAAAAAGAAATTTGTGATAAAGCAGTATTGCTGTTGTAAAGTTAAACAGCTACAGTTGTGTTGCTAAGTTTTAAAGCAGGTTTGTGGTTTTTTATTATTATTATTATTATGATCAGTCCAGTGTTATCAGTATTTACAGCAATTTCACTATCCACTTGGTTCGTGTAGATGTGCACACACTGCTAGAGCTGTGTGAGATCACCATGCTGCTTTTGTTGGGGTGGGTAGGGGTGTTAAGTAAAAAAAAAAATGTTTTTTGGTCAACTCATTAATTTCAATAGGTTTTTAACATTCTAAAAGCTCTACATTCCAAAGATGCCACAAGCTAGTCCATGTATTTAGTAGGCGTGATGCATTGTAAGTTTCTTCTGATACATAAGATATTGCAAGTATTACATACAACAATAATAAAACAGTGCATTGACTTAAAAAAGGAAATTTACTTTTGGTACTTAAGTACTTTTAAAACCAAGTAGACCAAGTTTATTTTATCAAAAATACAGAATATATTTAATGTATTATATTTAATAATCATTCATACTGACCTGAATTACAATTGCAGGGAATGGTGCCGTTTGTGTTTGTGGGGACGAAGGAAAGCATTTCAAATGCACGTATTCTGCTGGACTACCATCTAAATTATCTAAAGGTAAAAAACAGTTTTTTTTTGTTGCCAAGACAATTACTATTAATCACACTTAGGGTTATTGTTTGAAACAAACCTTAAACTCCAAGTATTAAACTTTCGTGTGTAAGGATGCTTTCACACTTGGTTCGCTTGCCTGGTCCAAACCCGAGTTCGATTGCCTCCCCCTTCCCCTGCCCCCGCTGGACTGCGTTCATATTATTTTATTTACGTCCGAACAGCGGTTCGTTTGCGTCATCAAGTCAGCAAATGTTTACCCCGTTGCTTAGTAATGGCGGTGCAGGAGAAGGCGGCAAATGCATAACATTGCTCTCTGCAGTTTTATATATTTACGTTTTTGAACCGTTTGTTTTGTTTACAAAGCTTCAGTACATAACGGCACTTACGTCTGTCTTACGAAAGCATTGCAAATGATATAAAGAATGCAGAAGGTGAACAGAAATTAGATATACAGCTCTCTGTTTGCAGCGCGTCAGTCACGCTCATCAGGAAAGTGAGTGAAACATAATATACACAAACACACATTTTTATCAAATAATACGTCATTACTCATTAATAGTTGTTTACTTGCGCGATTTGGTACGATTGCGTTCACATTAGCCATGAACCGTACCCCAGACCACCCTTTTTAAGTGGACTCGGGTATGGTTCCCGGGTGCGCACCCGAGTTCGGAAGACAGCGATCACATCATCCAAACGTCTTTGACGTTCAATAAGATGGCAAAAAAACATACTCTTACAATGAAAGAATGACTCGGATTCCCGAAACGTTCTGATTACGGTTCTTCTTAACTGCTATTTTCTTCTTATTTTGTATATAAAGAACATTTTGTATTTCCAGAGAAATATTCTTTCTCTTTTTTTTTTTTTTCCTTAAGATAGTTCTCAAGACAAAACTTAAGAATTTTTGAAAAGAACATTCTTGAAAATCATTGTGAATAACCTCGTAAAGTTAGGACAACCTCCAAATTGTCTTAAATCCGCAATCGTGAGACAGATTCTTTAAAACATAATCATTTAAAATTCCAGCCAAGCCAATCATGATGGAAATTTGAAGTTTTACTTGATTTATTAATGCATTTATTTTTATTTATTTTTGTTTAACCTGTTAACCTGCACCTGGACGCCAGCGCACTGAACGATCTTTGTTTGCATGTGTCAATGTTTAAGAATAGATTAAATGAAACTGGTCAACTGTATATCATTATAAAGATCTAAGCCTCAAGCATCAATTACAGATCGCTGTTTTTCAATTGAAAGGTTATACAGAATGTATTTGCTAAATTTGTGTAAGCAGTACACATCAAAACATGCAGAATCAAAACACAGTACCAGATTCGTCGTCATAGCAAGTCATAAACACATCCACAGCTGTAAATCCCAATTTAGTTAGTAAGGTAAGGGTCCACTGAATGACATCCCGAAGAGCACTTTTAGTCCAACGAAGCAATAATATTGTAATATGGATAGTAATTCCTTTGTTTATCTTCTTTGGGGACAGTATTGTTTGTATCCGTTATGGAATAACTTACGCTCAAAAAACTGCATCTTGGTAGTAAAAAACAGGATGGTTTTGTAGAATATAGTGTCACAAACAGAATGAGGCCCTCTGCTAAAAAAAAAAAAAAAAAGTCAAAGATACGTGGAATATTGTTTATTTGAATTATGGCGCTCTCTCGTGATGGCTCGTGACTCGCTGTGACACACCGGTCAACTAATGGGGGGCATAACTTAGCGATCGTCTTTTAGCACAAATAATTATTATTTATTTTTTTTTTCCTCTTCAACATTTTTCATAACGTGGGTGTGTTTTTTGAGGAATGTAGCTGTATCTGCATGATTACCCTCTGTTTAAGCGCACATCAGCGTGTGATTACTGGGTGTATGACCTATTAGTGTGAATGTGGTCCATATGAATAGAGTGTGATTATTGACTATATGGCGCATCTGTATGATTAACATCTGTATAACCAGCCATCAACATGTGATTATTGACTATATGAGCATCTATCAGTGTGAATGTTGTATTTTTAGCAATCTCAGGATTTACTGTAATTGGCATACATAGTTAATTTTTTATTACTCAAATTATTCTTATTGTATTTTTCTAGTGTTCAAATAAATAACTTATACAATGTCTAAGATTCTGTCTGTTGTTTTATAATTGAAAAACTATGCAGTAGTATGTTTAATGACTAAAATAGTTTGTAGAACCCTTCAATACATTTGGTAAATATTTTTCTTCAAAAAGGGGTGGGGGGGCTAGACATAGTCTCAGAAAAATGGTTGCAGGAATCTTAATTTTTCATGGTATCTTTTTCAGATTTGAAATAGAAACTCATGAGACATGTGACTTTCAACCCATTACTTTTCTGGATTGCTACAGGACTGGTTTCATGTATTTTTATATGAAAAAAAAAAAAATAAATCAGTGTTGTACAGTTGTTTTCAAGGCACTTCGGTGTCTATAACTTTTTTATCTTTTTGAGCATTATTAACTCTGGGTGATGAATCGTAAATCCCAAAGGGTCTTCTTTCCAAAGACACCAACATTGTGTGTGTAGCACACTGAAGTCAGGAACTGTTGCAATTTTTAGTTAGGTAGGGCATTTTCAGCTGTGAGCCCCTTTTTTTTATTTTTTTTTTTATTTTTATTTTTTACTATTACTATTAGTTGTGCTACAACTCTGTAGAAACTTTTTATGTTAAGGAAAGGTTTAACTTCTCTTTTTTAGAAATGATTGATTAATCTGCTCCCCAGTATACAATCGGGACCTAGGTTTGGCTTTTTGATCTTAGCATTTGTGCTTTTGTGCATTTGTTTGTATGAGTTCTGCTCCAATAAATGCCACATTTTCTTAAGAAAATGTAAATGTATAGTTTTCCTTCCTGTTCAACAGATTTTCCTCACAGAGCCCATTAGTAAAAAGCAGCAACTGTTGATTAGTGATATACTAAATACTCCAAAGACACTCATGGGATGATCACTACTCTGATGTAGCCTCTCGGTGCATTCTTCATATTTGTTTGTTCTTGTTCAGGAGGTGGATCAGCTGCGAATGGAGAGACTGCAGATCGATGAACAGCTCAGACAGATCGGTGGAGGGCCTAGAGCTCTGCCGGGACGACCTGAGAAAGAAAAGCCTTTCATGGCTGATAATGGAATGGGACCCTCACGGGGTGGTGGCAAACCTTTCGGTCGTGGAGGGAGAGGAAGACGGGGCCCAACACTGACTTCAGGTATGACCAGCCTCAAGTAATAAAATTAGAGCTTTGCTGGACATGGAACTTGGTGGCCCCAAAGATCACACTTAAAATATTTAACTCTTTCCCCTCCAGCATTTTGGGAAAAAATTGCCAGCCACCGCCAGCGATTTGATTTGATGGCCTCCAGTATATTTTTGCTGTATTAATATTTGAATATTCAATACACCATATAAATAAAGATCAGAGCCTCTACTGTTAAAAAAAAAAAAAAAATCTGTTTTATTCTAGCTTTTTATTCTTAAAGCATTCTTATTTTATCAACACTTGAATATATGTAGGTTTCATAAAAATGTATAGTTTTGAGCAAAAAGGTGAGAAAATCTCATTTTTATCAAAAACTAAATCTGGATAATATTCAGTTCGATTATCAAAGCTTTAATCCAGTAAATCGCTTCCATCAACACCTCCAAAACTTGCACAGACATATACCACTTCATGGATCAACATTTTACTCCGTAACATTATGCAGTTTTCATTTATATGCTGTCTATTGCTGATGATCATATTATTTTTAATATGCATCTGTTTACATAAGAGATCGCTCGTTTCTCCGTCCTGTTCATGTGTGTTTTTGTTCGGGAGGTTTTGTACTTGTTCAGAAGATGTGTAATAGCGCCCCTGAGTGTATAACAGTGAAAACACGAAAAGCCGTAAAAACTTGTCTTTGGCGGGGAAGCGTTGTCTTCTGAAAGATGAGATAACTCGTCAATGGTGGGGAAAGAGTTAAATGTACTATTACTTTGTGTAATACAAAAGCCATTGGTTTGAGATGTAACCATCAGTCGAGCACTAGCGTAAAGTTAATAATCTTTTAATCACTTTCTTCATTATGGACTGTATTTGTCCCAGGCACCAACTCTGAGGCCTCGAATGCATCTGAGACCGAATCCGACCACAGAGATGAGCTCAGTGACTGGTCCCTGGCCCCTACGGATGAGGAGTCCATGGGTTACCCCAAAAGGGCCCCTGATGGACGCAAAAGAGGTGGAGGGCCCCGGGGTCGTGGAGGGAGAGGAAGAGGAGGATACAAAAGTCAGTTTTTGAGCTATCACCCATCTTAAGGCCCTTTACGATGTTTCTTAAAGTACTGAAAAAAATATATATATGTATTTGAGTGTGTCAGTTTAAGTATCAATCAATCTATACATTAATCAGCTTTTTCATATATTTTGACATTATTTTTAATATCGTGTGTGTTTTTAATAATTTTTATTTTTGTCTTGAATTAGCTGAAGACATGAACTGGAATGACTCCCGCTCCCGTAGTTCCAGAGACTCAAAGCTGAGACCCCAGGAAGACTCATTGCAGGTCTCACTCAATCTGCCTGTTCTATCACCATATGATCAGTTATTTGGCTTTTTAGTCAATGTAATCATTACAGATTATAAGTAGTGAATTTAAATACAATATTTATAATATACACAGTATTTAGTGAAATGTTCTCTTTTCTTGTAAAATTTTATCCATTAACAAGGCAGTTGCTAGTGAAAATCCTGTGATTTTGTGAAAATTCTGTGAAAATCCTGAAAATGTTCCTGTGGCTCAGTGGTAGAGCATTGCGTTAGCAGCGCAAAAGGTTGTGGGTTTGATTCCCAGGGAACACGTTAGGTAAAAATGTTAGCCCGAATGCACTGTAAGTTGCTTTGGATAAAAGCGTCTGCTAAATGCATAAATGTAAATGCAAAATGAAAATCAGTAATCTAAACATGGCTAAATATTGGCTTATTTGTTTATCATTAATATTTGCAATACGCTTAGATACTTTTTAAAACTATTTTAGTTTCTTTATAAAACTCTTGATAATTTTTGTCAACAAAACATCAAACGTCAGCAACATCAGAGTGCGCACACACAGCAGTGAACACACACACACACACACACACACACACACTGTGAACACACACCCTGACCAGTGGGCAGCCAATTATGTTGCTGCGCCCGGGGAGCAGTTGGGGGTTTGGTGCCTTGCTCAAGGGCACCTCAGTCGTGGTATTGCCCGTCCGAGACTTGAACCCACAACCTTAGGGTTAGGAGTCATACTCTGTAACCATTAGGCAACAAATTCCCCTTACCCTTGTTAGTTGTGTGTTCAAAGTTGTGTGTTCAAAAGTGTTGAAAATTTGTGTTTTCATAATAATTGATACCAATACCAGTGAAATGTTAAAATTTTTGAAGCCCAAATGAAGATATATTAAAAAGCACCCAGTTTTATTTAAAAGGTTAAACATATTCATTAGGGCTGTCAGTTTAATGTGTTAACTTAATTAATTAGTTACAAAAAAAAATAATTTTATTAAAATATTTTAATGCACTGGTCCCACCCCCAGACCTGTGCATCATCTTACATTTCATACAGTTGACTATTGACAAATATGATGCAGAGCAACAACTCCATAAATGCAGTTATGCCCTAAAATTCAAGATATTGGTGCAAAAAATGCCCTCTTATGTGTTTTTGTCTCATATTGATATCATACATTATCGATATCACATGAGCAGGGAGAGCACACGAGTGCTGTTTTTGACCCGAATATCAAAAGTTTAATGCGATTTTATACAACAGTTCACTAAGAAGTTGATATTGTTTTATATTTTAACACAATATTATGTGTTTTTGCTCAATTTTGCAAAGAATATATTACCTTTAAAGCCACAGCAGAATTGTTGTGCATCACCGAGCAACTAAGCCCTGTTTAGTTTATGAACGAATCTGCGTTTTGAACGAATCGTGTGAACCAATGATACAAAGATCCATTCATAAAGAGAGCCGTTTACTTCATTACTGAATGAATAAGCCGTTTGAGCGAATTGACTGAAGACATTTACCGCCACCTGCTGCCAGATTTAGTTTCTTATTTAGAGTATAATTTAATTAATAGAAATAATAATAATGATAAAAACATTAAAGGGATAGTTTGGCCAAATTTTTTTAATTCTGTCATCATTTACTCACTCTCATGTCGTTTCAAACCTTTCCTTTGTGGAACATAGAAGGTATTTTGAAGACTGTTGGTACAAAGCCATTTTGGTTACCAGTGACTTTCACTGTATGAACAAACAATACTGAGATGTTTCTAACTATCTTCTTTTATGTTCCATAGTTTATGTTAGGCCATTGTAGCCTAAATGTTTGTGTAATATATATATATATATATATATATATATATATATATATATATATATATATATATATATATTTTTTTTTTTTTTTTTTTTTTTTTTTTTTTGACTCAAAATATGTCTAAAGCTACAGTTTGTAATGTCGACTTGATACTTTCTCGTTTAACAAAAATATCTTTAACCTTTTGTGGGTATTTACAGTCAAATGTATTTTGCGATTAATTGCGATTAATTAATCGAAACATCATGTAATTAGATAAAAAAATTTAATTGACTGACAGCCCTAATATTAATGTACATTTTCAATTTGAAACCTACATGGCATTAATTTATTTCTCAAATTAAGTTTTAATAAAATTTCTCATTAAATATTTCTCAAAACTTTTTTTTTTTTTTTTTTTATGGAAGTAAAGGTAATACAACAAATAACAAACAGCATGCGATAGAACAAATAAAAACATTAATGAAGTAAAGTTCTTGAATGTTGTCAGGTATTATCTACGGTATCAAACAGAAATTTAAGCAAATGTAATCTATGACAGCTGTAATATGTCATGTGTAAAAAAAAAAATAGAAATAGGAATGCACCGATATGAAAATTTTGGCCGATACCGATAACCAATATTCAATTTTTATTTGAAAGCCGATAACCGATATGTTGGCCGATAAATCTATATCCAAATTTTTATATACTTTTTGAGAGCCTGATTGTAAAAAGGTCTCATCATTAAAAGCCACAACCCAAACACTTCAACATAAGCAGCCTAGTTTAAGCACAGTGTACTTTTTAAAAATAGTTTTACTCTCCCATTACCAAGTTTCATCATACAAAGTGTTACAAATAAATAAAATAATGCATAAATAATGCAAAGAAGTCGTCTCAAGTCAAGTGTTTTTGAAGGAAATAATGCATTATTTATCGCCTTTATGATATCAGCCAAAAAAAAATTGTATCGGGCCGATACCGATATGATAAACGATATATCGTGCATACCTAAAAAAAAAAAGGGGAGGGGGTGTATACATATATTATAATAAAAAAAATCATATAATTTTTACGTTTTATTTGCACAATCTGTTTATCAGATCCGCATCGACAGCAATAACGAGAGGAGTGTCCACACCAGCCGAGGCTCTCAGGCTCTGGTAGGAGACAGTGGAGGGAACCGGCAGAGACCCATAAAAGACCGAGGGATGAAGAAAGACAAGCAGGATGGCCCGGACAGCCAAGTCGTTATGAACGGCATTTCTTAGAGAATAACATGCCCCCTTCCCCCATTCTCCCACTCAGCTCCACCAATCCAGATGCTTCTTCATTAGAGACACATTAGGCCAAAGAGAACCAGGTCAGTAGGGCTGTCGCAAGACATGACATAAAGCACACTTTGTAAATGTTAGTTGGGGTAAAAGACGAGGTCTCTTGGTGTATGGTGTATTGGATTTGGTAGTCTTCACGGATTAAAGAGACCGGTCTCTAAATCACAACTGAAGCTACAGGTACAATTGACTTTCTAAATAACTACCTATGAAGCATAAAGAAGCTGTGGATTCAATGTCTCTCAAAAATCAAATCCTGAAATGTTTCCAAGCAATTGGTTTTTAAAGTTTTTTTTTTTTTTTTTTTTCACAATGTCCAAACAAAAGGGAAAGAAATACATTGGAGGATGAACTCAAGCGCTCGGGGCCCAAGTTTATGCCACATCTCATGGCATACGTTGTTTTTACGCGCTTTGGTGTCCATGGTTACTCGAGCCCATTCTGATGTGAGATCTTAGCCACATCATTAGCAAAAAAACAAAAAAGAAAAAAAAAATAGCTCCTGTCTGGATCTGTGCCTTTATCTAGTGTGGATAGCATCATCATTTGGATGTTTAATCAGGGAAGAAGACGTGAACAACCTGTCTGAGCAACATGTGTTGCAATCTCAGCCGACAACTAAAAAAAAAAAGGTTTTTTCTTTTTTCTTTTATGTGTTGCATGTATTTCACCAACATGTTGTATGTCTGAAAAGCTGGACACTATCAAGTCGGCTGAATTTTCATATTTTGCCATAGCTGAATTGTGTGTAGTAAAGGTATTAACCTAACTAAACTAGTCAACTGTGGAAGTCATAAATTGTAACCAACCACCCAGAGAAGAATATCAGTGCTAATTCAGTGACGTCAACATCACCGAGTATGAATTGATTTTGATATTTAACATATCTTTGCATTATATGACAATTCTGATTTTTTTTTTTTTTTTTTTATAGAGGTAGCAAAGCAGTTTCCTTTAAAAATTCATGTCTCTCATTTTACTCCCATCACGATAATTGACACAAAGTGAACTTAAGAGTAGTTTTTTTTTTTCTCACCCACAAGGTGGAAATGCTCATTTTCGTTTCTGTTCATGCTGCCCACAGTAAACTGCCATCTTTCCTGCTGTATTTTTCAGCATCAGGTGTGAAGCACCTCTGTAACATTGTCTTTGTCCTAACAATGGCTCATCATAGACTGAAATTGATGAACTGTGGGGTTGCATACTGTATATTATGTCATCCATTAAGAGATTGTTGCTGTTCTTTTTAGATTGAACTTTAAATGTGCACTTATGTTTGTGTTACTCTGCAAGTACTTTATAATCTATAAAACTATAATAAACTAGAATGTGATAAGACTTCCTCAGCAGGTGAATCACATGTATGCTGTCAACATTACTAAACAGAAGTTTAGATATCTTCGCTAATTTTGAGTCTACTGTACTTTTGCAGCTGAATTTACTTCGAGAGGGACGGGAAGGGGGGACACGATGTTAACTTTGATATGAAAACCGTCTGTCTTATCCGATTAGTGCTTGTGCATTAAACTTTAGTTTACATTTCCGAGAAGACGCGATGCTGTTCTGAACCCACGACTCTTTCCAAACCTACTGTGATGATGACCATGGTAGTTTTTCTGCTTTCCTTTGATTGTACAGCAAGAAAACCGTGCGTTTCGAGTCGGTTGTATCCTCTTTGCTCTTTTTCTGTACATTTCCAGTTCTCTTTGCGCTCCTGTACTCTCGCTAGTCACATTGGCGGATAACCAGCTTTACCTGTTAAGCTTATACACCAGTTTCAAAGTGATTTGCCTGTGAAAACGAAAGCTGAAAAGAACCTGTGACTGGCAGAGGATCTCTGTGGATTGGGAAAGACAACTACTCTCTTGATGGAGGTGGCCCCAGATGCGTCCGGCCCCTCTCGTGTGGCTCTTAAAAATTTAGCCTTTACTTCAAAATAAGGTGTTAAAGGGTTTACTCTGAGTATTTTTAAAACCTGCACGTCCAGGGCGAGCAGTAAAACTGGCAAGATGGCTTAGTTCACTGCAGTCTGTTAAAAAAAAAATAATAAAAAATACAACTAAAAAAAAAGTTACGAATCTTTGAAGTGTTGCCAAACAGACTGTTTTCTAGTTATTTATTTTTTTTGGAATGTATATTAAAATGACAAATTGTAAAACCATCTCTTGCACACATCGTAGGCTGTTGTGATCGAAAAAGAGCTGAAAAAAAAATAAACATACTGTAGATACTGAACTGAGGTAGACTGACCTTGTATGTTACTGCACTTTGGGTAATAATTTCTTTGTACATAATAGCAGAACAGACTGGGTTTTATGTTGACATTGTTTGGTTATAGTGCAATATATTTTGTATGCAAGCAGTTTCAATAAATAAAGGTTGATCTTCCTCTGCAATCTGAAGTGTTTTTATTCCTCGTGGGGAATCGGTTGTTTTATATTCCATATGTGGTGATAAATCTGCCCATCATTAAACATGACAGGCCATTTAATTAGGCTTTTCTATAGCACTTTAACATCAGCAGATTCCTCTCCATCTTAAATCTTGCTATTGCTGGTTTGTGTGTGTGTGTGTTGGTCTGTTTTTTTCTTTGTTGCACCACTTGGTGGCGCTGTGGCACAGGCTAAATCCTGCACACTGCAACTGCTCCTGTAATGAATGCTGGCAGTACATCAGCATTTTAATGGGGTGAATACAGGTGAATTGGGACACTTTTTGACATTGAGATGATTAACCGTTGTTAAGATTTTTGTGTCTTAAGCTCATCAAGGGTGCATATATTTGATAGAAAATGCAATAAAACGGTATATGGAAATAAAATGTTTGAAGTTTAGCTGTTTTAAATAAGCTGAATATAGTAAAGTACAAATGTATGCTGTAGAAATGTAGCTGTTTTTAACATCAGTAATATAATCTATTAGTTTTGTTCATCTGCAAGTGAACATTGTAATAATTGATTGCTTAGAAGACTAATAGCACACCTCTACTCAATTAGCTGCATAATTAAAAGTATCATTCATGTAATTGGCTTGGCATGTGTTGCACACTAATGTTTAATAAATTGCTAAGAGCAATAGTAACAATGATACTCGCCTTATTATAAGGTTACATGAGTTCATATTAAAGGTTTTTCAAATCAGTCACGTCTCTTTCCGTTCCACATTGCCACACTGGTGGAGCTGCACGTGGTTTGTTAGTATTTAAAGTCCGTGTGAACTGGAAGTTGCTGCTGACTTTATTTCAGTGTAGTGACGTGTTTCCAGCTGAAACAAAATATTGAATAAAGTGTGGTTTTATTTTTGCGCCCCTCCTCTCTGTCTCTCTCTCATAGCAAACTAATGGTTGGAGGGGCATGGTTAAGGTTAACTGAAGGCATCGGAGAAGGAATGCTATTCCTTTACACATGTAAACGTACTTACAGACTGTGAGTCAGAACATCTGGCACTGTAGTCTTCTCTTCCAGGATGAGGAAACAGTCCTCCATAAAATGTATTGCACACACTCGAATATTTGGGTTGAACTGTTCTGGAAAAGTGTTGTAAATACATCTTAACCACTGATTTCTAGTTGTGTCCTCTTTTGGAAGGCCAAACTAAGTATTTTTGCTTTCACAACAAAACAGCATCTCCACGACATGCCGTCGGAGGCAACAGAGAGAATAAAAGGTACGTCGTCTTTCTTTGTGTGAACATTTGGGCGGTGTTATGCTAATCTTCCTACACAGTGACGTAGACGTGGGGGTGTGTTTAAACGAGGCTTTCTAGGAGGGCGTTGACAAGTCTTAATATTTATAAAGAATATCTCTTTGGGTTTAACAACAAGCATAAGATTCGAAAATATAACGACTCATTAAGGTGGTTCAGTCAACTCTTTCTTTTGAAAGAAAATATCTTTATTCATCGTGCACTTTTTTGATTAACAGCTTTGCAGACTGTTTACATTGAAGGATAGATACGTTAAAAACTTTGTCCCATGTGACCTGCTCTTTAACTGTGAATCTTTAAAGAGGATCCACATTGGCTATTTGAATGTCTTACTGCTTTCTCTGGCACTCTTCTGCTAGACAGAGTACAATTTAAAAAAAAAAAAAAAAACCCTGATCTGGTCTCGCATCACTGGATTTCCACAATTGCTGACATGAATTTAGCCACTCTTCCTTTTTGCAGGAGGAAAGGGCCAATTACCTCTGGTCCCAAACAAAGTCTGTTGGAGCCTTACCCAGAAATCCACGCCATCATCCACCCAATGGCTTCACCAGACTGACCCAGTTTCCCCTCCACTAACAACCACAAGAACAACATACAGTACAGTGACCTGAGATGCTGGATCTTCCCTCTCTCTCACTGGCATGTTGTCTAGTTCATTTAAAGCAACGCTTAAAAACCTGTTCCCCCCTTCTCTCCCTCTTTTTCTGTCTCTCCCTGTGCGATCATTAATAAAAGTGTTGGAAATTAAGAACAACACTTAAAATTATGCATGCAGCACTATTTAATTAGTATATAATGACAGAAGCATCTATCACGGCTCTGTCCCAGTCAAGAGCTTTAATTTAAAGAAAAAATGTAGCATATTAATGTAACGTTGATACGAGTTATTGCACAACAAAGATTCAATAGAAATGTTATTTTTTAAAAGTAAAAAAAAAAAAAAAAAAAAAAATCATGGTGCTATAAATGTTTATATACAGTGAATAAAAAAATATCATGTACACGCAATTTTAACTTCTTGTTTTGACATATCTTGCACCATAGTTACTATTTTATTGTATTCTATGCAGAATCAGGCTTCTATATATCATGGTATACTAATTCTGAATCACATTAAAACGATTCCTTTCCTTTAGTTTTTTTTTTTTAAAGAGTCATTAAGTCCAATGTACAAACTTTTTTTGTTTGTGTCTTTTTATGCATTTTGGGGGGAAATGAATAGTTTTTATTATCATTAGTAACTTTTTATTTACATCATCTCAAATATCCTTATTTGACCTAGAAATAAAAATATAATATTGTGCATGTAGTTGCATGACCATTACTAGATAAATGTGCTGTTCTCTCTGTGGTTTTATAGGGTCAACCAGACATCATTATTTGTACAGCTTGTTAAGAACAGTGTGTTTTATAGTGCAGCTCTAACAAAAAAGATGCACCCAGTAACTAGCAGCAAGCATTTTGTCTTTTCAATGCTGATTTTGAAGCTTCCAGCCCCCGCCCCTCTCTCTCTCTCTCTCTCTCTCTCTCTCTCTCTCTCTCTCTCTCTCTCTCTCTCTCTCTCTCTCTCTCTCTCTGTGTCTGTCTGGGTCCCCCATGACTCATTTCTGTGTTGCCCCTGGCTTGTGAGAGTCGTGTCAGACTCATGCATGTGCTGGAGAGGGATTCAGGGACCACACACTGAGTCTGCTGTCAAACCACACTTCAGCTCCATAACAGTTTAACACCACAGACATAATGTCTGTTCTCCATCTTTAAAATGATCTTTATATCACAACAACGCAAGAAAGCTAGAAGACTCTTTGTCAAGGCATGGTGCTGTTGGTTTCATTGACTGATCGAATTGTTCTGGAAGAATCCCAGATGCTGAACTTAGGCTCTTAATGTCATATAGTTAGAATATTTCATACTTTTTAGTATATTTTAATATATTTCCTGTAGTTCAAATAATGTTGTGGGTTTGATTCCCAGGGAAAGCAAGAACTATAAAGTGTAAATGCTTTGTTGTATAAAGTTGTCTGCCAAATTGACATATGACATATTGCTCTACTGAATGTGTAATCCAAATACATATGCCGTTTGTAAGGCTTTTGTCTTTAAAACACATTAAAAGGATACTCCAGACCAAAATGAAAATTTTGTCATTAATCACTTACCCCCATGTTGTTCAAAACCCGTAAAAGCTTTGTTCGTCTTCGGAACACAATTTAAGATATTTTGGTTGAAAACCTGGAGGCTTGAGACTGTCCCATAGACGGCCAAGTAAATAACAGTGTCAAGGTCCATAAAAGGTATGAGAGTAATAAAAGGTATGAATACTCCATCTGCCATCAGACGTGCAGTCTGGGTTATATGAAGCGACGGAAACACTTTTTGTAAGTGAAGAAAACAAAAATAATGACTTTATTCAATAATTCCTATGTGAACATTCTCCTCTGTGTCTCTCCATATCACCACCGTATGCTGTATGTTCTTCTGTATCATCCACGCCACAAGGATGTGCTGTTTCTACATGTATTTAGCTTTGATTTGAAATAAAACAGCGCATCCTTGTGGCGCAGATGACACAGAAGAGCATGCACAACATACTGTGATATGGAGAGACAAAGATGAGACCATTGACAAAGGAATTATTGTTAATATCTGTGATGCTCAGTCTGATTATATTATCTAAAACATGTAATGGATTACATGTATTAATGTAATGGATTTTGTCCTGTCATTTGGAACCAGTAACGGACTACAATTTGTAATCAAGTAATCTACGCATATGTGGGAACACTTTAGATTATGGAACATATTTTCATGATGAACTTTTCTGAATACACCCGTAATTTGTTTGGTCTCTCAGACATGCATCATATTTCATACCACATGGTGCTTCATTCATTTACACACTCAACCAATTTAATTCATTGCCCTTACTTAATGTAATCAATCAATCAATTAATTCATGTAATTAGTATTTTTTTAATTAATTTTTTTACAATTTAATTTAGTTCATTCATAATAAATGAGTCTACTTGGTTGAGCTGGCTTAGTTCAGTTTTAATCTAGTAATCTAGTACATGTATTTCCCTTTACTGAAAAACAATAGCACTTAATCACTAAGTTCATAAATAATAAAAATAACACTTAATCACTAAACTTACTCCCCTAATGCAGTCCCTTGCAAAGCATGATGGGAACTACAGATCCACTGTCCAGTTAGTTATGTCAAAAAAAATGATTCAAGTTGGTTTAACAAAAATTCAAATATTAAGTAGAGTATACACAATAAATTGAGTTGGTACAAAATGTTCAAAAATTATGTTACGTCAGCTTGTCAAGTGCAATATTTCAGATTTTTTCCTCAGATACATAGAGATAAATGAACATTAATGCTACCAGAATTTACAATTCAAAGTACAATCACTTTAATTACAATATTACAATAATGTCAGGGCTATAGGGTTAGTAACAGTAAATAACTATTGGTACAGTACATGTGTTACACTGTAAGCATGTTTAGGCTTGAGGGTAATAGTTTAAGATTTGCAATTGAAAAAGCCACACTGGTTGACCACTAAGTTGGAGGAATTCTCTAGCGTCTTTTTGAACTTGAAATGGTATAGACAATGTCAAACTGTAAAAAACAATTGATTGGTGCTGATATTTGTTGAAGAGCTTGACTCTGTAAATGCAGTTTTTCAGCCGTCCGTCATAATATTTTTAATCAGCTCAAGGTTTTTGTCTAGAATTATCATCTGGACTGCATTTTCCTCAGACTCCATTAGACCAGCTTTCCTATCCCTATTAATATTGCTCAATGGTGCCTCTGATCTATTAAGTGAATGATGTTGACCTCTGTACGCCTGTCAATACTACGCATCCGTGATGAAAAAATTATTTATACATCTTTGGAAGCTGTAATTAAATTGATAATGGCATACAACGTTGAGCCCTGTTAACTTGAAATAAATCACCAGATTAACAAAGACAGGAAGGCCCATTAAATCTAGTAAAGGGGAATTAATTAGCAAGAGTCAAACGATGTTACCTACCTATGGGCCCTACATTTCCAGATAACATGGCATGCGGAGCTGGTCATTATTTTCAATGAGCGTTAATTCAGACGGATAGCACGGGAGGAATCTGGTCACAGAACACGGGGACTAACCTCAGTTAGTTCACTTAATTGAAAAGTGAAATTAAATTATTGATTTTTGTATTTTCTCAAGACGAATGGAGGGCTATGCTTACATCCAGAGAGAGAGAGAGAGAGAGATTCTAGCGACGTCTAGCAAAAGCAAAGTGCTCCCGCGAGCAAGACGGCCCTCACCAGGGTAGTCAAATTCAATTTACACGAGAGCCGTTTTAATGCCCGTGTCAGATGCTTGTCTCCTAATGCATTTTGATGAGTATGAAGTCTTCTGCTCCTAACGAGGCAGTGCATCGGTGCATCTGAGCGATCTGATAGCTTATCTGTCTGAAGGAGAAACAATAACGCTGCTTAAACGTCCTTGTCCTCATATAGACATTTTAAATTTTGTTGTTTATATTATTTTTCTCCATCATACGCTCACTATGTGAAGTATAAATGGTGTTTTGGAGAAATGCAATGCAGGCTGTACAAATATTGTGTTAAAATGCCCCTGTTATGGGTAATGAAAGGTTCATATTTTGGTTTTGGGAGTCCCCAACAACAGGTTGACATGCATGCAAGGTCAGAAAACATGCTCATTGTCTAATAATATGCAGTTATTTTTACCTTACTTGCTCAACGACATTTGCTCATTTTCAATTCATCATGCCTGATATAGCAGCGTTTGTGAGCGCAGTGTTGCTTTGTGTACAGCGTTAGCGGGAAAACAACTATTTTTACCGCTCCAGAAGCAGCACATAGTGGCAAAGAATGAATTAGCATTTTCGATCAGACCAACGGGATCAACAAGTGGGCGGACAATATGCTGATTTTCATGTTGACTCAACATGAAACTGCTTGGGATTCATTTTAAAAATGACACGTTTCAATGATTCAGAGTCGACTCTTTCTTTTGAGGGACAATAACTTTATCAACGGTGCACTTTCGGAATTGAAACTTTTGTAGGATGTTTTCATTCAATTAGAGCTGTGTTACACACTGCATGAAAGGTAATTTTCAAAAATCCATAATAGGGGCACTTTAAATTCACAGGAAAACTGGTAGCAATTGTTGGCAGAAATTGTAAGTATAAACTTAAAACTTATAAGCTTTAAAATTTGATTAAAAAAAAAAAACAATGTTGATACACCGGTCTACCTGAAATACCAAAATCTGCTTTATTCTGCACTGATAACCACCACGATAACTCCGGTGGTAAAGTAGATTACAATATAAGGCCCAAGCTGATATTTGTAATTTAATGCACAAATAAATGTGAGCACGGTGCACTTATACTAGAAAACATGCTAAAATGAAACCATTTAAATAAAGCAAAATTATAAATTAGTCATCAGATGCCATACAGCAGCATCCCAGAGATCTTGAATCAATTAATAAGCAGAAGTTATAACTCAACCACATTTGTGTGATGTCATTTACAACGGCCCTGGATTGTTGAACCAATGTGGTTCAAACAACAGAGATGCGACCGTGTTTGGGAAACAGTAATGAATTATTTTCCACAAACATGCATTGTATTATGGTGGTTAATCAGTGAGTTACGTCATTGTTAGGGAAAACACACCCCTGTTTGACTATATTTTAAAATGTTAAACGCTCATATGCAATGATGACTTTAGTCATATCTGTAGCATATCTTGGTCTATGCAAACTCTAAGATAAACATTTACAATATCAATATCAGCCATAGGTAAATCACAGTTGAATTACATTATTGTGGTGGTGTGTGCATTTGTGAATGTGAGCTGTAAGGTTACTGTGGACATAGACATAGGCCATTAAGCTAATGGATATAGTCATGTTTTATTCTATTCTTCAAGTATTCAAGTATAGTAATAGTTTTGTGAGCATCATTGAAGGCTGCCCTCTCTCCACTTCAATAAACAGCAAAGGCCACCTTCTGGCTTTAACTGTCTCACGAATTTGACTGATGACCCAGTCTAGTCAGTTAAACAGTCTGAAAAACATTTGATACTTTAGACTGGATGTGAAAAAAACATCCCACATCTCTTCAAAGGACTTCTTACTAGAGTCCTCTTAATCAAAGTCTTTTGATAATACCTACATTTAGTCATGGTTCATTTAATGTTGTCATTGGCTTTATACAATTTTAAGATTTAGGTTCTGCACAGATATTTATTAAGATGTCACACGTTGTTTTCAGTTTACACAAAATCAAAATGAACATTCTTTGTGAAACCTCTGATGCTATTAAAAAGCCTTTTTTAAAAGTGTTATTTTTGTTGTGAGAACTATGAAATATTTTCAAGTGTAATAACTTGAAAATGTTCATCTTAGAGTTATTATTACAATAATAATAATATATTATTATTATTATTATTATTATTATTATTATTATTATTATTATTATTATTATTATTTTACATTTAGACCTTTAGTTAGACCTTACTAAGTGATAAATTAATTTAGGCTAAAACTGCAACCACGTTAGCTATTTTAGTTTAATTTATTTTACACTGTAAAATGAATAAATAACATTATTATTATTATTATTATTATTATTATTAATAATACTTTTCAGCCAGGGCATTATCTGGTAATTTTATAGAAATGTCCATTTAGTGTAAAAACCAATGCAATGCAAAATCTAAAACAAGTAAAACACCTATTTAAAAATGGAAATTTCCTTCATATCAATAAAGTACATTGTGCCATATTCTTAAAGTTTTTATTATTATTATTATTATTATTATTATTATTATTATTATTATTATTATTATTATTATTATTATTTCATTTGCTGTCATCAGTGTTTTAAACTGGTGATGTATCCAAATTTCTGATATATCCACATTGTGGTAACTGGGCTACAAAACTTACAATATCATATACAGTATAATGAATAACATAAAACAGCTTATGATTTTTAATTTAACTTTTTGAGGTTATGACTGTCACGCCTCCCTCTGAACATTTGTTGAGTTAAGAATTTCAGGTTATTTTATACCCTTAATGGAAAGCACATATGAAACACGGATTGTCTCAGTTTACCAACCCTTCTGAGGAAGTTCCTGGCCCAATTACTGTAAAAAACTGAACACATGGATTAGCTTCCACGAGGCACATCTTTGTCTCTACACATAACGTCAAAGTCTTTTTTCTTCTCTGGACTTAGGCTGTCAGAAGCAGCAGTCTCCATGCCAGGATGTGGGAAAAGTCACTCCCAGACTCTGGAGTAGTGGTGTTGTGTAGTGGCAGTGAATGAGAGAGTCAGTGTTTTTCAGACTGTGTGCGTGTGTGTGTGTGTGTGCTGCGTTTGACAGCGTCCAAGGATCTAAAAAGCCAAACAGAAGTGAGAAGTGGCAAGCCACTGCACAGGCTGTGCCATTGTTGTTGGTTTACACAAGATCTTTGTGTCTATGGTCAGACCCATAATGTAAATAGTCCTCCAAATGCACAAGTCTATTCCACAATTAAAACCTGTATGACTTTGTTTATGTGGAACTAAATAGAATAATCTGGTGGTCTTTTAAAGGTGTTTGGTGGCCAGAGGCTGTCAAGCCCTAAAAATAATAAAAAGCACCACACTATCATATACAGTGGGTCAAATGGCTTGTGTGCTGCGTTAAACTTTGAGAAGCCAAACAATACACAGTACTTCTGTTTAAGATTTTCAGTGAACTAAAACACAAAACTATATACCTTGAAAAAAAAAAAAAAAATTAACTTCTATGATTTTTTTTTATGATGTATTTTTGTTATTTAATAACCACTGCTCACCATCATCTTGAATACTGTGCAAAACTTTTTTTTTTTCTTCTCACATATTAAGTCAGTTTTTACTTTTTACTTTTGTTTTTGTTACATTGAAATTTATTACACTGCTTTCTGGAATACTTGATTCCGATTGGTCAATCAAGGCATTCTACAATATTTTGTATAATTATGATAAAACTGAATGGCATAATAATAACAATAATAATAATAATAATAATAATAATAATAATAATAATAATAATAATAATAATACATTATTTTATAAAAATATTTCAAATAATTTTTTTTTTTTTTTTTTTTTTTTGAGCAACAAATCAGCATATTAGAATGATTTCTGAAGGATCATGTGACACTGAACACTGGAGTATTGATGCTGAAAATCAGCATTGCAATGTATTCAAATAGAAAACAGTTATTTGAAATGTAATAATATTTCACAATATTGCTGTTTTTACGGTATTTTTGCAAGCAAATGATACTAGTACTGACCCCCAAACAGTAGTCTACTTTTTTTTTCTATCACAGGAAAAATGTTATATGATTGTTATATTCAATTAATGTTCAGTTATTATTTATATTTAATTTTATGTTAGCCATTTAATATAAGTTTTATCCAGTTTCAGGAGGTTGTACCTAATCCAGACTTTCAAACCAGTACCTTCTTTTTATAGAGCTTAGCCCTGATTCCAATGATCAAAATACTCCCTACCTCTTACCAACCATAAAATCTGTCCCCTCGGGTAGTAAGTGTAAAGTTCCTGTCAGTTCCAGCAGGGAGCACTGTGTGTCTGACCAAAAGGAGCACGTCTGACACATTATTAACCCAATAGTATCACACTGGATAAATACAAACTTATCAAAGTGTGCAAGACAGATTATTGTGGCATTTTTATAGAGATAGAGATACTTGGTACTATAATATTTATCTTGAGGGCTCTCTAGACTAACAAACTTTCTCCAAAACAAGTCACGTTGCTTCCAGTTCAGGTCCTTTGTATGTTGTGTTTTTTTTTTTTTTTTTTTTTTTTAAATATGGAGCTGTTTTACTCAAAGACGATACCAATGATGATCATAACCAATGTCCATCACACATGCATGCACATCTTCTTCTTACTAGCATTCTTATAATAAAATTGAATAAAATACCAACAATAAAAACAACTAGCTAGATTAGCCTATTACCTTTAAATCCATAGAAAACACCATCAGGTCATACTGCTGTTAACACTTTCTCAGACCAGTGGATGTGGAACCTGTTTTCCGGCTTGGTTAGGTGATGTTCGACATTCACAGTGACACCTGACTTCTCAGCCACAGTGATCTGCATGAGTCGGGCACACTAGATGTTTCCTTCAGCCCTCAACAGCAGTGGAGCAGACTGATGGGGGCTTCAGGTGGGACGGTGGCTGGATGAGAGCTCCAGATGGCTCATTACTACTGACAGCAGTTTATTTTATCCCCTACGCTCGCTAAAAGGTCACACTGTCCGCTGACTCTCAGCTCAGAGAGTCCTGCCCATCAGATCAACTCTGGCAGAGGGACGCATTACTGGGTCACAGGTTGCTTGGATCATATGCTGTCCCATAAATATGTTTATTTCAAAATGTTCCTCAGTAATAGTGATGTTTCTTTTGCTGTCTATTGGATGAATATTAAATAATAATTTAATCGGCTAATGTATATACATCACAGTTTCAATGAAAAATATTAAGCAATGCAACTGTTTTCAAAATTAATAATAATTTAAAAAAAAATCTACTATATTTGGACCTTTTTGAGTTTTTTTAGACTTAGTGGGCATAAAATACTTTTCAAAAAAAAAAAGAAAAAAAAAATATATATATATATACACACACACACACACACACACACACACACACACACACACACACATATATATATATATATATATATATATGATTATTATTATATTTTTTTTTCAATTACATTGATGGAATTAGGCTCTAATATTCTTTGCTTGCAATATCAGAATGGTACTGTGATTAGAGGGGAAAAACATTAATATTGGCTGATATTGATATAGTATAATGTGCAAGCCTTATTGCTTTTAATCTTTAACACATGAGCCGGAATTGGTCTTTAAGGCAATTTGGTCACCAGAACTGTTGTATAATCCCTGACATATGCATTGCAGAATAGAAATAGAAAAAAAATTAATAAAAAAGGAAAATGCCGTAAGAGCCATTCAAAGCTGCCTGCCAATCCCCAATGCAATTCCAGCAGTGTTGTGATTTCTTATGGCCCTGAAGCAAAATAGCATGACAAGGTGACATCAAACTAACTTTGAATGTTGCCATAGATCACTCCACTCACATACCAATGAAACATTGCAACCAGAAACCCCAGTTAAGGCAGCACAACCTTTATCATTTCCCTCTTCCATCTTGTGGATGTGTTTTTGCAGTCTCTCGTGAAAGGAAGAGAGAACATAGCAAGTCTCTCTTCTGATCCATCCACACAAGCATTAATGAGCTCGCTCCCAGTCTGTTCCACAAACCAGCACCCATAGAGCTCAGCAGTCAGTCCACGCCAGAAAAATTAGGATCGGTAGAAATGTTTGCCTTTCCTTTTCTTCTTTTCCTCCAACCCCTCTCCCCTCGGTCTATGATTAATCTCACTGCCCTGACGAAAAACACTGTCATTATCAATTCCCTCGATCCAGCAGCTGGAATTCTTTGATTCTTGTCTTCAAAGACCTGCTTCTATTTGGTCATTATTTCTGCCAGAGAACTTTCTCCCACTCGGCACAAACAGATGATGCCTGGAATGAAAGGCTGGCAGATATAAAGCACTGCCTTTCGCACTGACACCGCTGCCGAATAATTGATGTTTCTCAATAGAGTTGAGATTGCATCTGTATACATTCATAATGCACATGTCTTTGTCAAATGCACAAACACAGAGGTGGTGGCATTATGCAGATGGTGATTTTCATTGTTCTCTTGTTGTTTCAAATGCTGCTTTGGAAGGGTTATTCTGATTTTTGTTTGCTATTTGAGCTTGTTCACATAGAAGCATGACAGTCTTAGTGTCATTTAGTTTTTTATAGCTTTCACATGATTTCTATGTACTGGATATTGCAATGTTAAATACATGTATGATATTTAAAGGTATAGTTCCCCTAAAAATGAAAATTTACTCACCCTCTGGCCATCAAAGATGTAGAGGAGTTTGTTTCTTCATCTGAAGATATTGATCATTTAGCATTGTATCACTTGTTCACCAGTGGATCCTCTGCAGTGAATGGGTGCCATCAGAATGAGAGTCCAAACAGCTGATAAAAACATCACCAGTAATCCATACTACTCCAGTACATCAGTTAACATCGTGAAAGGTTAAAAGCTGCGTTAGTAAGAAGCAAATCCATTATAAAGATGTTTTTACCTTCAAACAATTGCCTCCAATACTAATGCTATAGTACAATCGTCTATCCATGCATAATATTGCTTTTTCCAGTTAAAAAGTCATCTTGTCAGGAGAAAAATATGCACAATGAAAACAATCCAAAACAGTTATAATTATGTCTGTGGGTTTTGATGTGAGAGGACAATAGGAGATGGACTTTTTCACTGGAGAGAGCGTTATTATGGATTATGGACTCATATTTCAGCCTCAAGTGATGGTTTAAAGTTAAAACACCTTAATGATGGATTTATTTCTTACAAACACACAGCTTTTCACTTCACAAGATTTTAATTGATGGACTGGAGTGGTGTGGATTACTTGTGGATTATTATAATGTTTTTATCAGCTGTTCGGACTCTTGTTCTGACGGCACCCATTCACTGCAGAGGATCCACTGGGGAGCAAATGATGTAATACTAAATTTCTCCAAATATATTCCAGAGAAACACACTCATCTTCATCTTAGGTGGTATGAGGATGTGTACATTTTCAGCAAATTCTAATTTTTGGATGAACTATTTCTTTTATTTTATTAAAGCGAGCAATCACTGTTATATTGCGCACACTTGCCTCATTCAAACCGGAAGCGACTTGCAGCAATAAAGTGGCCCGAAATCATTCATTTTCAGTGAGAGCTGACAACTTGTGGCAACGTAAGCGACAGTGACCTTTGGCAACAGGAAGTGGGTGTGCACAACAACTCCACACAGTTAAGAATAACTGTGTGCACGTGCAGAATAACTTTATGTCTAGCAGTGAGTGAAGACAGTTGAGTGAACTGTCTCCTGTGAGTTAATGTAGTCAAGTGTTGGCAAGATGGAGAAGTTATTCTATTATTTTTTATAAGTCTCTGTCCACGTACAGGAACAATATGAAAGGAATCGTCTGTGTTCAATACAAGTTAAGCTTAATGGACAGCACTTTTTTTTCAAAAGAGTCAAAATCAAGGTTACTTACAATGTAAGTGAATGAGGACATTTTTAGAGGATATAAAATAGAACTTGTGTGTTATTTGAGCTGTAAAAGTCAATGCACAAACACGATTCTACCTCCAGTTTTGCAACACCTATATATACAATTCACTGCAGTTTCCACATGGACCAAACAGTGACAGTAAAACACATTCTTTTTTTACATTAATTATGATTACAGAGGCAGATTATGCATGATTTGTAAACTGATACATTTTGATGTCTGCATCACATACAGTCAAACCTAATTTTATTCCGATGCCTTCAACATTTCACACATCACAGATTATTCGCAATAGTTTTGAAAAAGATCTCAGTGTTAGACTGTGTCAGAACAAATTCAGCTTGATAATGTCAGAGAACACTTAAACAAAACATGGTCAGGTCAAAGTGTCTGAATCATTTTTGGTCCCAAATTTTTATTTGGTAAAATATGTCACAGTTTACTTTATTTTGCTATCATAACTTACATGAACTATAGTGTCCTGCACCCACTAGTAAAAAAATTAATAAATAAAATATATATTTTGCAGGTGCCCACCACTGAAATGTACTTCAGAAAATGTGGAAATCATTGTTGAAGTGACATATTTTCACAATATTTACACTAATATTGTAATTACTGCATGTGTTGTTGATATGGCACCACTGGTTCTATAAACTTTGAGTCAGATTTTAGATTGATCATAAAAGAGTGATGCTTTTACAATAATGTTAATTTGCCTTTCATGCAGCTTTGTTTATTCACATCAGAGCTTTTCTTCTTTGACACTTTTGCAATTAGGAAAAAAACACCCTCTCTCCTTTTATTCCAGATCAGTTGAAGCTTTGAAAGCACAAAAGAAATATTGAGAAACCTATCAGTGCCAAAGAGATTTTACTGCTGAAATTAGCCACAGGCATTTTGGTTTTGTGCACTGCATTATAGCACACCCCTTCCCCCTTTTCTCACTTATTTTTCCTTTTCTTTCTTTCTTTTTTTTTTTTTTTCCAGTGTTCAAACGTTCTGGATGGCTGCTGTCTAAGAGCAGGAGAAAGAAACAAGAGATATGCAGAATCTACAGAGAATATAAATGAAAATGACTCGAAGAACTTGTTCAATCAAACTCCTTTAGATTAGAAGAGAACAAAAGCATCATGCAAACCATGAAAGATTCATGAATATATATATATATATATATATATATATATATATATATATATATATATCAAAAAGATGGATTAGGCAGGAAATTACATTTTGAAATTACATAATCTAAAAACTAATGCAATTTTTGTTGTATGATAAAATTTGTCCGGTAACACTTTATTTCGATAGTCCAGACAGTCTACTTATTACAAGTAACTGTGCAACTAAATGTCAACTAGCAGTCATTTAATGCATGCTATATGTTTGTCCAACCAATGGCAGACATGTTTTCAAACAGGTTTATGAGGTTTATTTTTGTGCAGACTATTAAATATAGGAAAGAAAAACAGCGGTCACACTTTAGTTTGGGGACCAATTCTCACTATTAACTAACTATTAACTATGGATTTTGCCTCATAAACTCATAATTTGCTGCTTATTACTAGTTAGTAAAGTAGTTGTTAAGTTTAGGTATTATTAAGTGTGATTAGAAAATTTAAAATTTGGTCAATATGTGCTTTATAAGTAGTAATAAACAGTCAATATATTAGTAGTATGCATGATAATAAGCAACTAGTTAATAGTGAGAATTGGTCTGTAAAATAAAGTGTTACCAAAATAGCTATTCAGGCATTATTTTAGCAAACAAATAAAGTGTGAAAAATGATTTCATCCATCAGGGTAGAGTACTCATTAAATATCCCATTTCACACTAAAGTATGTCAGATTTTGGAAGCAATGATGCAATGGAGTCAGATCCATCAACTCACCTTGGTACTCCAAGTTATAGACCGATATCAAGGTGATTCACCCGACTCTGCTGACTGAATCTGGATTTTTGATTAAATCTATTAGCATCTCATGTGTGAGAGAGAAAGGAAAAAGAGAAACGGTTTCAGACTGAGCGTAGCAGCAGTTTTCAAAGGGGGCTAATTAACATCTGTAACTCAGCAGGCAGGAGCACTGTCGAGCTGTTGATGTGGCAGTGCTCTGCTGCCAGTGTGCCTGCCAATTATCACTGAACTCATAGGAGATCTGTGTTAAAGTGCCCGGGTTATTGTTACAGGGGAAGTCATCAAATAAATGTGTTCGACTGACTTCAGAGGTGTTGTGTCTTTTGTTCAAGCCCTAAAACTGCAGTTAGGGAAGGAATAGTTCTCCAGAAAAGAATATATAATTTTATTATTTATTCACTTTCACAGGCTCCAGACCTGTACTTGCTTTGTTCTTTTTGAATGCACAGGATGTTTTGAGGAAAGTTCCTGCTGCTCTTTTCCTCATAATGAAGGCTTGCTTTGCAGGGGCTGTCAAAAGCACCATAAAAGTAGACCAGATGATACAAATATTCCAAGTGTTTTAAAGCCATACAGTAGCTTTATATGAGGAACAGACCCAAAGTTTAGTCAATCTGTGCTTAAAAATGCCTGTGCTGTAGCTTTCAATTTTTTATGTCTATGTAGATGTTTAAACTTTGCACTTGAATTAAATGTGAAAGCTGTATAAATTAATAATTTGACAAACACTGATAACTGTTTACTGTCAGTGTATGAAAAGAGTTGCTTGGACATTCTGAAAAATACAGCATGGGGTGAGATAGGCCTACTGATGAATTATTCCTTTAAATAATTACTGATAAAGATGATTTGACAGCTTCGTATTTTATCAATGATAAACCATGAATCTTTAAAATTTGGATGTCAGTGAATGAGTTCCAAAACCCAATACATAAAGCCAGTCTGTTGAAAACAATCAGAAATCTATCCCTTTTTGATTAAAGTAAATAAATACAAAGACAAAATATTGTTGTTCTTCTAAAAGAATGTTTTTGTGCCGTACACTACTGAATTGAAGCACCTTTTCACAAGAGTGAGAACTAAGGGAAATATTATTATAAAAGGGTATAGCTACTTTCAGGAGTATGTTTTTGTCAGGTTCAGGCACTTAGGCCCTGTCTACACAAAGACGTGTTTAGCTGTATACGCATACGTTTTTTATCATATAGGCGTTTCGTCCAGATGGATCCGCGTTTTGGGAGAGTGAAACCAATATTTTTTTAAACTGGGTCCCAGTGTGGATAAATCTGAAAATGACACCCTTGCGTTTTCATGTGGACAGTAAATCCGTATATTTTCTGAAACAAGGACGTCATCAGTCCACGTCTCGCCCCTAGTCAGACACCACTACGTCATTTAACAGCAACAAACACATTAACAAACACAACTGTCTTTTTATTAACTAACATTAACACAGATTAATAAATTTTTTGCTCCATGTTCGTTTGTATACCGCGCGCAAGATTTATTCGCATAGTCCAAGTCTTCTGTATCTCTGTGGCAGAATTACAGCGCCACATGCTGGTCTGGCATGAATACTACATCGTTTTGTGTTGGTTTCCTGGTTTCGTCTAGAAGCAGATATTTCTTGAGACGATGGGGAAAAATAGATCAAATAGGGAAAGCTTTGGCTTCGTGTGGACGTAGTCTTAAACGTATATTAATTGAGATTTTTTTTTTTCAAGTTAATGTGATAATAAAGCCTATGAAATGGTTAAAAATGATTTAAAAACAATTTAAAATGATGAAAAAATAAATGATTAAAAAATAATATTTTTTTAAATAAATTGGACCAAATTTGGACCAGAACCATGGACATGACAAAAGTGTCAAAATCCCCTCAACCAAAAAATTAAACGACTGAAAATGATTGAATGATTATTTTCACTTTTAAAAATTTGGGATTAATATTTAATCAAATCCATTAAGACATATATGATGGGGGACATGGAAATAAAAGGAATGTTCCAGCTGTAGGACGACTACAGTAGAAAGTTTGAATTGGACAGTGGACAGGAGATAATTAACTCAGAAATTACAGTGGTATAATTAGGAGGCGATCCCCTTTAGACCGTATCAGCACAGCTGTAATGACTCTCTTATCCATCTCAATGAGATTAAACAGGGATGAGGTGCCAGTCGTATGGCCTTGGCTGTTATGATGAAGTATTTCTCAAATCATTTATCACACCAGCTGCCAGAGGCTATTTCCACCATTTTAACGATTGCGGTGTGGCCCGACTGGGTGGAATGTTCACATGAGCATCAAAAGTCTGCTTCATTCATAAACAAACGAAAGCAGCATCTCTCACTAAATGTAATCAAGCAGATATCATGTGCTTTTTAAACTTGAAAGTGTTTAACAAACTATGGTAAATATGAGCTGTGATGCTTGAGAAGGAACAAATTACTCATCATTAGAGAACTGTTTGTTCAAAAAAACAGTACAATGGTTTGCAATGTTTCCTTCTGCATTTGATGAGTGGCGATAAAATTAATTATTAGGCTGATTCACAATCAGGAGTTTCAACAATTCATTTAAATGATTCTTATCTTCTTTAACAAGTGTTACAGTCACATTATTTTCAGTAAATGTGGCTGTTCATTTACACAACAACATTGTTTCATGGGTTTGAAACAAAACTTTTGAAAACAGGTTTTGACGTGCATGTTTTTGAAAACAATGTCATTATCGCCTCTGTGTAAACTACCAAAAACATGAATTTGTGAAAAGGGTGATGTCATGCGCATGCATATTACATGTTCAATCTATAGGTATGTGTGCAGGCACACAATTGTTTCTTTACTAACACATCTTTACATCGCCACCTACTGGCCTGGCATGCATAAAACAGTGTTTTAAGTCACATATTCCTGTGAACTGAATCATTTTTACAAAAATTAAATGAAAAATGTTTCCATTTTTTTTATTTTTTTTGTACCTGTACATCATTATTGTGTAAACAAACAGTTAGTGTAATGTACAGTACTTTTAAAGAAGTAAACAGTAACTTGAGGCACACAGACAGTATGTTCTTGTATTTTTTTTTTTTTAAGAAAGAAATTACTACAATTATTCAGCAAGGATGCATTCATTTAAAAAAAAAATATATATTTAAAGTAAAAGTAAATTAACAATTCATCTTGTTACAAAATTTCTATTTCAAATAAATGCTGCTTTTTTTCCCCTATTCATCAAGGAATACTGGAATAAAAAAATTGCTTCATGGTTTTCACAAAAAGAAAATAATATATAATAATAATAATATGTTTCTTAAGCAGCAAATAAGTATTAAAATGATTTCTGAAGGGTCATGTGACACTGACGACTAATGTAAATTCTAATAATATTTTACAATATTTCTGTTTTTACTCTATTAATTAAATTGGTGAGCATAAGAGATTTATTTCAAAAACGTAATAACATAAAAAGATCCCGAACTTTTGGAAGATTTGAAGACTATATCAATTAAATCTCATTTTATCTCAAACAAATAATACAACATAAATAAAGCAATCCTTTCTGCTGGCTTATTTATTCAGTAAATGGTATCAGTCCTTTACCTCACTGGTGATACAACAAAACTGCTTCCACATAAGCCTGTTAAAGTTCAAAATCAAGGGCAGGATACAGTGACTTGACCTCTGACTTTTAAGAACCTGGAAACAAACCACTACGGATACAAAATATAGATATAGAAATACAGATATATGATACAGAGAAATGTGTTTTGTTTCTCAGCACTGACTGTCCCCTCCGAACACCTTGTTGGAGCTTTAATATAGTGTAGTCCTGGCACATTGTTGTCTCTTTTGCAGCAATACTATCGTGTGTTCATTCTTATAACTGCAACTTTGTGACTTTATATCTCACAATTGTGACTTTAATTCTCTCTCTCTCTCTCTCTCTTTTTATCCTCAATATAATTTCCTGTTATTTGGACATTTCATCTCACAGCCTCCAAACAGAGCCGTTGCCCCGGGGCTCCACAGAACCATAATCCGTTCTTGCTTAAAAGCACCATTTCACCTGAAAAGCTTCAACCTGTCCGCTCACACACTAGCCTAGATCCTGAAATAGCCTCTCAAACTGCTCTATTGCACTTCTTGTGCTGGTACAATAAGCTTCAGAAGTGTTACTCTGAGGATCACTTATATGCAGTTTAGAAGAGATGACCTCTTAAAGAGATTTTCAAAAGATCGTTGGAATTTATTGAAGCAATATGATTGACAAAAAATAGAAGCTGAATGCAAAATCAGGTTTACTCAGCGTTTTGACAAAATAAATATTATTTTTATTTAAAGTGCTAGCCTGACTCATCTTTTCCACTTTTATCGCACTGCTAGTAAAGAGCGAATGGTAAGGGCATAAACTGTATTGTATAAGTGTGAGCTATTGTTAGACACAGTAGCATCTTCTCTGTGCTGCCTGACCATTGTGAAATCCATCAGCAAAGCATTCATTCGTATAACATCCGGAAAGCCATTCTGCCTCAGAAATTTATTTCTCCTCTCCCACTGTGTTATTTCTAAGGTAAGATTAATATCAATTCGAAGTCTCTGCGATGAATTTCTCGAGGGCATCCCCAGGCAAAGTATGCAAAAAGTGAAATTTGTTGTAGCAATGTGCCGCGTGGAACATGATCACCATATGGCTCTCGCCACATCATCATAATGTCAAGAACAAGCATATGTGGGTCTGTCTTGTGGCTTGTTTTCAGGAAAACATGCTCTTTATTACTCGTGCTGAACATTTGTATCGAGGAATAATGCAAAGAGGCATATTTCTGACAGCGTATTCTTCTGTGTAATGTTTCTATTGTGTTATCAGGGATATGAATATATTTGCCAAGTGGCTGTGCTCACATTTCTCTTATACTGCTGCTTTCAGAGGTGCACATGCCTACTGCTGCAACTACAGTTCTCTGGTTAGAGCTGCAATAAACTTGATTTGCTGGAAATTCAACAATCAACAGTCATCAATATTTGAACATAATACTAATATGACATTATACTGACACACACGCACACACACACACACACACACACACACAAAAAAAAAAAAAAAAAAAAAAATATATATATATATATATATATATATATACATACATACATACATACATACATATGTACTCTGAACTTTTACATTCTGGTTGGTTATTTCTTAGAAGCACTGTAAATCAATACATTGAACTTTATATCATAAAATAAGCTAGATCATTTGTATTCAAACTTTAGTTTGACAATGCAAGTTAATTTTGTAGCTACTTAGTGATTTTAGAATTCCTTAATTATAAATTAATATGCATTTAATTATAACAATTATAATACTACTACTTAATAATGTATTAAATGCACTTAATCTTTTTTTAATGCATAATTATATTTATTATTATTATTATTATTATTATTAATTTACATCAATCTCAAACTTGGGCCTGTTTTCTTTATTTTGAAGATGTTTGTACGCTGAAAACAGGGGCGGATCTGTGATCGTAATATATTTGGTGTAAGTGTGAACCTATATTCAACATTTAGACTAATCGCATGTCCATCCATTTCAAATGAATGTGAAGATATCATTTGCAACTCAATACTTTATCTGAAGCATTTTTCTCAAGGATGTTTTATCATTTATTTCTACAATTATGTATAGCCATAACTTATGCTTGCAGTTTAAGTGTTTGTTTAATTATTCATACCACAATAGTAAAAGTGTGTCTTTATAGAAATGTTATAATATTTAAATATATTATCTTGCAAAAGATAAATACAATTGTCTCTTCATTTTAAATGGATAGCATTATATGTCATCAGGTCTGGCAACTGAATAAAAATGTTTTATTGGGTCAATAAAAATGAAAAAAAATATAAGATTCTATAAGAATTTTACAGATTTCAATTTACATTAGTTATATAAAACTATACTGTCTACATTAATTTTCCAATCAAAGGGATGGAAACTGATAGAAAAAGATGAGGCATAAAACATTCCTTATCCTGTGGCTCCCTCTAGTGGAAAAATATTAATATATATTTAACTTGAATGTGGCTGATAAGTTTAGAATTTACATTTACATTTAATCATTTTGCAGACGTTTTTATCCAAAGCGACTTACAAATGAGAACAATAGAAGCAATCAGACCAACGAGAGAACAACAACAGTATACAAGTGCCATAACAAGTCTCAGTTAGTCTAGCACAGAACCCGTAGCAGGTTTTTTTTTTTTCTCCAAGAATAGGATAGACAAGAAAAAAAAATAAAAAAACAAAAAAAGTAACATTTATTTATATAGCACCTTTCACAGACAAGAAGTCACAAAGTGCTTTACAATCTGTTAATAAAAAGGATCAAACATGCATACAATAATGTATGCATGTTCATACAATAAGTGCTAGTATTAGTTGGTCAAGTGCTGGTGAAAAAGAGTCTTTACCTGTTTTTTGAAAATGAGCAAAGACTCGGATGTTCGAATTGAGATTGGGAGGTAATTTCACCAGCCGGGCACAGTCCAGGAAAAGGTCAGTGAGAGTGATTTTGAACCTCTTTGGGATGGCACCACAAGGCGCCATTCACTTGCAGAACGCAAGCTTCTGGAGGGCGCATAAGTTTGAACTAGTGAGTTTAGGTATATTGGTGCCGTGCCAGTGGTGTAGAGGCTTGATAGTACATGCAGAAAGGCCAGCCAGGAGAGCATTACAATAGTCCAGTCTGGAGAGAACAAGAGCTTGGATAAGAAGTTGGGTGGCTTGCTCTGACAGGAAGGGTCTAATCTTCCTAATGTTGTATAAGGCAAATCTGCAGGACCGGGTCATTGTAGCAATATGGTCTGTGAAGCTTAACTGATGATCCATCACAACTCCTAGGTTTCTGGCTGTCCTGGAAGGATGGTTGACGAACCCAGCTGTATAGAGTAGTTGTGATGTAACAATGGGTTAGCTGGGACCACCACCAGCTTTGTCTTAGTGATGTTGAGCTGAAGGTGATGGTCATTCATCCAGCTAGAAATGTCACTCAGACAGGCTGCAATGCGAGCAGCTACCGTCGGATCATCTGGTTGGAATGAGAAGTAGAGTTGAGTTTCCCAGTTGACCTGGGGGACAATAAACAACCACAAAGTTGATTTTAACCGGGTGGGTTATAGTAATTGCATATGATTCAAATGAACCGTTACCTGTAAGAGATGGTCGAAGATCAAATTTCCATTCTTTTGAGATAAGGAGACCAGTACCTCTACGAGCGGTGTGGGAACAAGTGAAATAAGTGGAGAGGGCAGCGGGAGTGGCAGTGTCTTCAGGTTTGATCCAAGTCTCAGTTAGGGCCATGAGGTTGAGACCGGAATGAGTAGCAATAGAAGACATGAAATCTGCTTTGTTAACAGCAGACTGGCAGTTCCAGAGATCAACTGGAATAGAGAGTAAAGTAGTAGAGGTCAGAGGGCCAGGCCGTAGATTATTGGGATAGGCCTGCCTCCGACGTACAGTGCGTGCTCTCCGAGTGTTCGTAGTAATAGTAGAGATCTGAAAGCACATAGTGAGTACAAGTGACCTAAATAAGTAGTTGAGAACAAGCTATACAAAAAGAAAAGAAAGGGGTGAAAAGCAATACTCAAGTGCCTTGTCGGTGTCCTTGCTCTGTGGAGTCGCGCAGGTAGAATCGATGGTCTTTACACTCATCGGTCTTCACGGTGAAACTAAACACTTTTATATTTGCCTGAGTACCTGTTATTGAAGTCAGCTGGCCACGCCTTACTATTTAGCAGACCGAAACTGGGGAGTCCCGCCACTTCAGCACGTATTTACCACGGGAAAAAAACACAGTAAATGAAACAAAGTTTCCTAGCAATGATGACCCGTGCTGTAGTCTAATGAGAAAACAAGGCAAAACACTTACAATCTGCTGTCCTTTTCTGTTGCTCAACTGTTTCTTCACAGATACAATCATACATTTATTAGAGATCCAATTCACATTTAGTGCTTGGATCCCTAATAACAAAATATCAAGGAAAACAAGACTGTAAACACTCAACATATTCTAAATGTCTCTAAACTCATTAGAGTATGTCTACCATAATTATTTATGTAGGCTACTTGGATGATTTATAAATCACAAGTTTTAGTGCATCAATTTTATGAGCAAGAAAAACTTTCACTTTTGCTAGAAAGAACGGTCAAAATATCAAAGCACTGAGAATGTCTGTATGTGTTGATTACGGAAGGTCATGCAGAACACTCAAACAACCACACAGCAACCACCTAGCAACACCTGAGTAGCAACCCGAACCATCTGTTTGTCTGCCTATCTTAACCTGCAAACTATTTTACATTTGAGGAAAAAGACCTTGTCAAGCCAACATAAAAATTTTCTTTCAAAAATGCCATACTGTAGTTAAGATTAGATTTCTTACCCAGCTCTGCTATTATAGCTGTTATTTATTTAGTTAGTTAGTTCGTTAGTTAGTTAGTTAGTTAGTTAGGTAGGTAGTTATTTATTTATTTATTTATGTTTGTTTGTTTGTTTGTGAGTGAAATGTTTATTTAAATATTATTACATTAATTGCATTAAACTTTGGTCAACAATGTTAACAATGCTTTATACATAGTATTAAATATGTATTATTATTATTATTATTATCATCATCATCATCATAATCATCATCATCATCATTAGAATACATCTAGCTCAGAACAAGCTATATATTTTATAACTACTGGACAACAACACAAGAAAAAAAAAGATATGCCTACAGTTAATACTGTTTTGACAGGCTAAATAAAAATAGATGCTACAACATTTAAGTTGAATGAATGAGTTTTAAATGGCTTTATTAAAGCCTCTCGATTCTGTGTTCACTTCACAGGTGATGTATGCTGGACACAGGTGGAGCTGCTCTGGTTCAAAGTGCTGCGCCGGTCTTTTTCAGAATGAGTGACCGCCTCCAGCGAGCCCTGACTCCGCCTTCCGCAGGGCTGCGTGTCGCTGAGCGGAGAGAGGCAGCGGCAGTGCGAGCTGCGCCGCGCGTCAGTGAGGGAGACAGACAGAGTTCCTGCATATGCGGCCACCGGCACCTCACTGAAGCACACCGACCATGGACCTATTCGAGTTTGACTTCTTCAGGGACTGGGAGCTGGAGCAGCAGTGGTACGTCTGCGGGCTTTGTGTGTTTATGTTCATTCAGTTTATTGAATGAAATGTCTTTGTCATGCGCTCCGATCTGACGTGGTCACATTCCGAAATACGAGTGAAAACCAGTATGACGCATGATAGCGGCTGTGTCTCAAACCCTAGTGAGCAACCTACCATGACAGCGTTTTTGGGCATCGCAGACGCGTTCGGAACGCGCATTCGCAAAGCGCCTATGATGTCCAGAAATGCTGTCTTGGTAGGAAGCTCGCTAGGTTTCGTTGTCCTGACTTCTGCTGCCTCCGATGATGGGACTGCTCTTCTGTTTATATAGATGCATTTATAAAAAATGATTGGGACAAACTTTAATTACAGAATCGCTGTTTTAATGAACTGCGTGGATATGCATAGGTTGAAACTACATAAAAGAAACAAAGAGCTACTTTTAACTGAATTTACCAGATCATAGATTATTATTTGATTTGATTATTATGAATCAAAAGTCTTATGAGTCAACTAAACACACTTTACTTTAGTCTTCTCGTTTGGGCAATTACATTGTAAGTAATGAGTAATATAAATGTAATTAATATGTAATTACATATTAGTCAAATATATTGTGATGCATCATCTAAACTCATTTGATTAGTGGTTTAAATAGTGCAGTTTAATACATGTACATGGACATTAGCTATATTATGTATTGTGTAGAATTTGGAGGTGTTTGCATTTATTTCTTATATAAAACAATCCCTTATAAAAAATGTGCATATTTAAAAATTTGATTTAGTGCAAAAGTGTAAGAGATTGATATGCATGAATTTTGTTATAAATCTCTATTGGTAATTGTCAGTTGGATTTGTTTGTTTTTACTTTATCATGCAAACATAAATGTTGCATATTTTTAGTCTGTTTAATTATCATTGTTAATGTGGGCAGTCAGCTATTGCTCCACCTGCTGGTCAGGGCTGTGTGCTATTTATATTTTTATGTAAATAGAGTTTGATTTCAGCATAATTCTCTGCCTTAAATCTTTGCTGATTTTTAACACTCACTACATCCCCACCATGTGGCAGAGTGCAGGAACCCGTGGAGTGCAGATATGAATCCATACAAAAGCAATATAGCAGAGAAAATGAACAATAACAATGAAACCTCTCCATGGATTTGAGCATTTATCACTTGGCATATATTGACAAATTCACATGAACATGGATATGTCGGTTTGGTTAGTTGCTATTGTCCTGGATGACATGCGTTTTTTTCCTTTGTTGTGCTGATTCTTAGTTGCTTCACATGTTCAACACCTTCATCGTCTTTTTTTTTTTTTTTATACTCACTGTCCTGCATATAACAGAGGATCGTTGAGCTGTTATAAGCAGAAATGTACAATAATTTGTACGATATGGTTTTAAGTGGCCACATATTCTTTTTTAAACTGTTAGGTGAGCATATGATTTTGCTACTATTTTTATTTTTTTTAAAGAAAAAATATCACCTTTCTTTTAGTTATTTAATTGTGTTTACAAAGGACTAGCACATATTTTGGTTACATCCCTCCCTTGAAAATTTTAAACAAGAATATAATCATCCATCAAACCGACACTCAAATGTTATAATATGTCAGTATTTTGTCTAGGGACTTGCTGTATAAAATATGAATCCTTTTTTGAATTCCCTTCAGTGATGGCACGTTGGTTTGTTGACTTAAACCGTCTGTTGTCTGAAAAGGAGTTTCTTACCACACTCTTTATTTTCCATATAGTCACTACAAACATATATAGCAAAACTTAAGGTTAAAGGTTATTTTTCTATGCGCCATGCTGATATTAAAACTATTCTCTCTCAGGAACAGCTACGGGCTAGTTGCTTATTACTTCTGCGGTGGTGGCAATTTTGTCTGTTGTTGCCAAATTCATAACCCTGGGCTACCCATTAAGTCTGTGAATATTTATGAGGGTATTTAAAAAGCCATTTTTTTGTGTGCTAAGTTTGCTTGGTCTTGGGTTTTAAAGGCAGCATCCCTATTTTTACCACTATCCATAGACTGTCAACCAACCAAAAAGACATTTGAAATGTAAATTCGGCTAAATACTTAGATGAATGATCGCACTGTGTTTGTAGAGATAAATCAATGTTTCAGAAGCAAGTGTACAATAATAATGCACTCATAATTCATTGTCATTGTGCTTAATACTTGCCATCTTTATCTGATGGCCCAGGGCTGTACTTCAGCAATCATATTGATTTGAATCGGATCTCCCGTATGTTGGTTTGGGCTTCGACACGAGTTGGATATAATCAAGTCAGATTAGGTGGTGCAAAATTCAGTGAGGTGCAAAATGAGCTCAATGGAGAGCAGTGCCTTATTTGTGGACAAAGGTTAAGCATGGGAGGCATTGAGGCGCTGGGGATTGGGACATGCTTTTTCCGTGCTGACACAGCCGTGACATGAATGGCTGCCACAATTATGTTGGCTCTTCACTTTAACGGAGTCAAATGGCTTTGAAGTGAGTTTTTTTATTTTTTTTCCTCGATTATTTTGCTAAAGTAAATGCTCCCTTCTCTCTGTGTGTGGTGCAGTTTTTCGTTTGGTAAATCATTTTGTATTATGAGAGTGCGAGTTAAGTATTTGTCATAGCCAATGCGTTTGGATTAGAGAACCGGAGCTATGGTTAATTAGACTTTATATGCCTATATTTTATAGGTTTGCACCTTTAGTGGTAATAGAAGACCTTGTAATGAGGTGCAGCCATTTATTGTGACTTTCTTTTCATTTGGAGGGACTTTATGGCCGCCCTGAGAGCAGGACTAGAAGGGATTATTCAATGACTCAGTTGTGCCTTTTTTTTCCTTGTTACTTGCCCTTTTTTAGCAGGGATTTCTGTCCCAATAACTAATTTTTATATCCTGGTGTTAAAATGTGCAAAGCCGAATGAGAAGTTAACAGAATTTCAGACTCTGAGCATTTGTTACACGTATGGAAAAAACAGACATTACTTTTGTATTGTTAGTATCAATATTCAAAAAAAAAAAAAAAAAAAAAAAAAAAATTAAAAAAATTAAATGTGCGTTTTTTAATTAATTAATTCATTCATTCTAGGTGTTCACATTCAAAGTGTGTATCATCTTTTAAGGTAATGAACGTTAAACTAGATTCTCATTTCCTTTAGGAATTTAAGCAAAAGCTACAAAAACAGTTTGAAAGGAGTCTCCAAGTAGAAAAATCACAGAAATGTAATACATAGTATTAGGGTTTTATTACAAACTCTAAGCAGAAATGTTGAGATATATCAATTTCTTCAAGATAAACACAGAAAAAATCTTTCTGACAATTTTAGTTGACAGAATTACATTGATAAAAAAGGATTAATTGAGCATATAAATGTAATGCGGCCTTATGTCTCACGTGGGACGAAGAGGATTAATAATAAAAAATAAATAAATGTAACATATTTATTCGGTAGCACACTTAAGATGGATTTGTGTGTGTGTGTGTGTGTGTGTGTGTCTATATATAAATATATATATATATATATATATATATATATATATATATATATATATATATATATATATATATTAATGATTTTATGCTGAAGTAATGAACTGAGCAATTCTGAGTAATCTAGCCAAGACGTTGTTGCATTTATTTACATTTTTCTTTATTGCTGGTATTGACTGATGCAATGAAACATTTTTACACACTGTTGAAATGTTGGCTAAACACTCAAAACCAGTTAAATACAATACAAACTATGAGAAAATTAATGGTAGCAAACAAAAACAGAAACTGCATATTGCCAATGCCAAACCAAGTTCTCTCCTCCATAATGTAGCGTTTATTTAGTTAAGTTTAGAAAGTAGGGCACTCAGAGTGTGACAAACAAAATGTTCTGTAATGCTGTGAAACAACACTTTCTCTTGGTTTATTGAGTGTGTGTGTGTGTGTGTGTGTCGTGTCCACTTTGTGGCACATTATGTGCTGTTTCTCTTTGCTCCCATGCTGTTTAGTCACAGGGATTGAACATTCTCTGTGGTCATGGCACAGATCTACCACATTTCCCAGCTTCCCTCGCCTTCCCGCTTCCACCTTGACCACAGCTGGGGACTATATATCACACGGCTTGCTCGAGGAGCTGCGCTCCGTGCCAATCTCATTTGTGCCCGGCTTGAAAAGGCAGCCAAGCCAGGCACATCTCTGTGGCCGCCGCACAAGAGAGAAGGCTCGGCGGTTGGCATGCTGTTTGTGAGAGCAGGCTGCCAAGCACAGTGTCCGCGATCTCATTTTGCCACCTGCAAAAAGAAAGCCAAATGCTGTGGCATGATAAAGCAGCAAGGTTGGCACGCCGTTCAGGTTATATGGGAGAGACAAAAGGTGAGGGGGTGCCACCCTTCTGCCCTCGACACGCAATTAATGAGTTCCTCTGGAGGGACACAGTCAGTAGATCTGCGAATTTGAGTAGAGATCTAAAGATCTATAGACACAAATATGATGTTATATGTATTTTTTTTTTCTTTTAAAGGAGATGAAAGCTGCAAACTAATCTAGACTGATTTACTTTTATCTTAAATGTGTTTGGTCTTATTATGCCGAATATCCTGAAGAAAATAAATAATAAATAATTAATGATAACTATTATTAAATTTTGGGCTGCACGAGTAATCAAAATAAACCGATGATATGGCTTAGTGCGATTATCAATTCCCAAAGGCTGCGATTTAATTAAAATGAATATATGCTCCATGCGGTTTTCTGCCTAATCAAAAGTTTGGTGATCCATAATTTAAAATAAATTAAGAAATTAAGACAGCTATAAATATTAGTATTTAAATTTTACAATTGTACTGTAAAATAAAAGGATTTTTATTTTATTATTAGTATTATTATTAGTATTATTTTTCTTAAATACTCATTGTTAATTTACAGTGAAATATTACAATAGTAATATTTCATATTGCTTATTGTTTTATTTGATGGTGATGATGTTATTAATAATAATAATTATTATTATTATTATTATTATTATTATTATAAAACAACATTTTAAATTGAAATCAGAATTTTTATTAAAAATAAATAAATAAATCACAATTTGCTTCAAACTGTGCGGCCCTAAAAGTAATTCATTAGATTTTAATAAATAAAATATATGACCACCTCTGAAATGACTTCCCTGCTATCATAACCAAAACTATAGAGATAAACTGATAAATTGATTAATTTTCATTGTTATGAATATTCATATTCATAATATTCAACACATTTTCTGAAGGAAATCTGAGGTGATTTTTTCTTGTGCAAAACTCCCTGCTTCAATGCTGGAATATTGTGGGTGGTTTTCAGGATGTTGCTATGTAATTATTTAGGCATTCTGGGTGATTTCTAGTCAAATTGTTTGTTTATATTGTTTACCCAGTTGAAGTCAGTATCAAATAGGCCATTTGTAACTAAACAAACTGCACAGATGAACCAGCAGGTGCCAATTTACCTGGTTACCTTGTTTCACAGCGATCCTGCATCTCAATGCCAGGCCGTCTGACACAGAACAGTTGAAGTGGCACGAGGAGAGATATCGAAAGAGCAAACTCCTCCAGCACAGCCCTTCTTAAGGTCTCTCAGCCGCGTCTCTGGATGGCTGTCCGGCTCTAGAGAAGTTATTAACTGTGCACTAAGTACAATAGACCCACTAAGGGCTGTGGTAATGGCCCTGTAAATTCAAATGCTTTAAATATCTGCTTCAATTAGCCTTGACCGTTTCGTTTAGACAGCACCAATCTATGTGCAAAGATTGTTTTGACTCAGACATCAATGGTGCATAAAAAAGGAAACAAAACATGAACGGAATATGATTTCAGCTAAGGCTGTATGCCAAAGACTAATTAAGTCATTGTTGGACAATGAAAGGTTACATAAATAGTGGTTGATTAATCTAAAAATTTAAAGGAGTTGTTGGTAAATGTGTTTGATACTTGCCTTGAGTACGTTTTTGACTAGCGGTCAAGGACTCTGTAGCCAAAGTGATGGATTTGGTATTTAAAAATACTAATTTGATTGAACAAATTAGTTTGAATACACTCAAAAATATTTAGAACTAAATTCTAGATATATGTATTTAAATTGCATATAAAATTTGCATCCATCTAAATAAATGGAAATTTTATATGTAATTGAAATACATAAATCCTTTAGGCCTATTTTTTTATTTTTTTTTTAGATATATCAAAGACCATACATTTTACATGTAACACACACACACACACTCACAATGTAATTGATGTGATCAAAGCCTAATTTTAAGCATTATAACTCCAGAAATAATTCCAATATGCTGATTTGCTGTCAATACACGTTACTTATAATTATCAGTGTTGAAAACAGTTGTATATTGTGTGGAAACTGATGCACATTTTTTCATAATTCTTTGATGACTTCAAAAGAACAACATTTATTTGAATTAAAAATCTTTTGTAATATTATTAATGATTCTTGCATCCTTGCAGAATAAAAGTAAACTTTTGAACGGTTGTGTATATCTGCTATTTTGTTAAATGCCATCAAAGATATTGGAAATTAACTACTGGTCATGGATGTTCTTCTGGACTGCTTCCAGTATTTAATAAGAGACATCAAAGTTGCCCTGCTTACATCAAATGAATCAAGCAAACAGGTGTGCACTGAAACAGCGATGGCAGAGCCATAATGAATGCCTTTCTTATTTGTCAGCAGACTTCCGTTGCTGCTTGATTGGCTGAATTCCATCTAAAGATCTTCAGGTTAATCAAGCTTCATGCTTCAAGCTTCCAGCTTACCTTTATGCCACAAATCAATTTACTCCACTACCTCAAAGGTCACTGCTTCCACAGAAAGCACTCTGTGACAAATATGATGATTCAATACAGCCACGCAGGCATCTGTAGAGCGCTTTTTTCAATCTCATTTCTTTCTGAGAGATGAATCAGTTTGTCTTTTAGACTGACCTTTTGCTGTTGGCTTGGTGTAAGCTGTAGCAAATTGCAAATTCTTTTTTAGAGCCTTAATATTAATGAATGTCTCGACTAAACAATATGAACAGATGTTTTTTGTTTCAGAAAGTGAGAGGCACGTGTATTGCCTATTGCTCAAGTTCATGCATATTGGGAGGCAACAAAGCTTAATTCCTGACAATTCTGTGAGCATTGCTTTATGTGTAAGCATTTTGCCAAAGGACTGTGACAGAGATGGTTGAGTGTGTTGACGTTCACATTCTGAAGTGTCAGGACTGAATAAACAGCGGTCGGCGTTTGGCTTCAGCATTTAAAAATTGAATCTCACCTTGTTTATTGGGAGCCACAGAAGCGCTAAAGAGCAGACGCGCCTGCCAAATATCACAATCACATGGAGCTCCGTCATTCACGTCCAACTGTCCACCTATTTTCACAGCACATGCTAATTTGTCCCATTAAACGTGGCTCATTCACATGGAGCTTAAAGTTGTAACAGTGTTGTCATTCTAGCTGCTCCAGTGCTCTGAAACTCCCCCTGGCTTTTATTGTTTGATAAAGATCGGAAAGGAACACACATCTTTATCAGAGGAGGAGAGAGAAGCTGAGATAAGAAAACGAATTGAAGCCAAAATGCTTTAAATGGAAGACTATCTCCCTGTGAGAAACTCATAGAGCTGTTAAGAGCTGTGAGTAACAAAAGGACCACAGATGCATTGAGACTGATCTCACCGGAGGGGAGAAAGTTCTGGAGAGCAGCGCGTTTACAATTTGATGCTAGGTTGAGCTGGACATCTTGCTTTGAAGGTGATAAGGCAAGGTATAGACTCTACCAGTCAAAAAGACACTTGACTGAATTAAGGTTATGACCTTAAAACCTTATGATTTATAGGCTTTTGCTTAAATACTTACATTTAGTTTTGTAGGAAAATATAATGTTTCTTATACTGAAAATAGTTTGTTTGTTTGTTTATTAGATTCACAAATAGGACAAAATTGGAATATTAAAACTAAACTTAAAACTAAAACTAATAATAATAAGATTTTCAATTATCATTAGTTTCAAGACAAAATACAAGTTACAAAGACATTTTAACAATAATTATTTCTATCAAAATTATGACATTAAATATATAACAACATTAGAATTTAATAACTTAAAATAATAATAACAATAATAATAATTGATTATTGATTATTAAACTAGACAAAACTGTGTAAATATCTTTTATGTTAATAAGCAACCCGAAGTCATTCAGTAGCATCTTTTCATTTTTTTTTTCATTTTTTATTTTTTTTTCATTATTCATTCAGCCATAAACAGAAAAACAGTGTGCCACCCCAGCAATCACTCTTCAGAGTGCTTCACAGCCTATTTGTTGTACGTTATTGATTGCATCTATCTGTCGTTCTCTTTTATAAAAATCTTTCACATCACACTTGTTTATATCACTGTGAATGTGGCAAAATAGCTCTGTTACTTTAATCTGATTAGATAAGACAGCACGTCTTATACAGAAGACGTTTATAGAATGCTCTATTATTCCATTAGGGCAAATTGACGGAACTAATACACTGGAAATGTACATTTTTGGTTGCAAAATCTGGTTGTCAGTATTTTTAATTTGTCATCTGTGTCATTGATTGATTGATTGGAAATTACAATCACATTTTCCAGCTAATGTGATATATATGTATTGACTGGTATGTGAAAATCTAATTATGTTTTGGGTCATATTTAAACAGAAATATAGAAAATTCTAAAGGGTTCACAAACTTTCAAGCAGCACTGAATATAACATGAATATATATATATATATATATATATATATATATATATATATATATATATATATATATATATATATATATATATATATATTGATTGATTGATTGATTGATTGGAATTAACTGGATTGGTTGGAACAGCAAACGCGTTAACATTAGTGTTACATTAACTCTTTGATTCCATGTTTAGATAATTCCCCATGCACTGTTTCTGTAGCCCTGTGAAACCTGCATGTCCTCTCGTCGCATTGAAAAAAATCAAACCTTTTAATTACAGAAGCACCGTTGGGATGCTAAAATGGCCCATACAGCAGCAGACAGGAAGCCAAGGCTTCAGAAGTCAACAGAGGAATGATTCAGATGGCAGAGGAAAACGTCATCAATTCATTGTTGACGACAAAAGAGCCCGGCTCCGGTGATTTATGGCACGTTGCTGTTTTTCCCAGCATGCTGTTCCTCCTCTGCTGTGGCTTTGAGTTATTACCCAAAGTGTGAGCAACATACCTGCTAGAGATCAATCCGGCACTTTCTCTGTTTGCGGGAACCTGCTTGACTTCCATGTTCGCAGCTTTACTCACATTGATATTTCGCTATTGATTTTCCTCTGTTCATTTCGTGCCTCCTTCAGCACCTGGACTGATAGGCCAGTTGTGTTTAGCCGGTTTTATTGTGATGTGACAAAGATGGATGTGACATTGTCCTCTGCGGGCCACTGGATAGTGGAAGTGTTAATGAAGCCATTAGCGCAGTCCGAGAGAGAGGAGAGTGTGGCGAAATTACCATTATTCTGCCACCATTAAGTCGTAATCTGCCAACTTCTCGCTCTCGCTGTCATTCTCTCCATTTCCAGCTCTTTCTCTCCTACACTTGCTGATCCACTTTGACTGTCCTGTGAAGCTTCATTAATTCATTTGTTATCAAAAGCAGTTAACCACAAAAAGAGTGCGGAGGAGGGAAGGGGGGTCATAATAATGTATACTATAATTACCATCCACCCCAGCTTCCAAATGCACGAGCCCACACAAGAAAAAAAAATGGCTACACAATTCATAAATCTCATTACCTCAAAACTCCATTCTTATAAAGAGACAGAAGCTCATTTGGTTGGCACAAAAGCAGTAAAAAAGATCATCACTTAAAAGGGCTTGGGTAACCTTGGATTTATCTGAAGTTGAAGAACTTTCTCAGTACTTTGGCGTTCAACAGATTAGGAACGTTCTGGAAAGCCCACAGCTCTCAGAGCTTCTTATTTCCTGATGGACTGTGACTAATAATAAGCTTGTTTAATTAAGAGCAAAATGCCAGGAGTTGACAGGAGAACTTTTTTTTTTTTTTTTTCAAGGGTTATGTATTTGAGACTGAAATTGGGAAGTTATCATGATGGTTAGGGATATGGGAATTTCAGTAATCAATATCAGTATCTGAAAATCCATGTTTATTGGTACAAAAATGAATGTACTAATGCAGGGAACCCCAAAAACTGATCATCCGGTCGCAAGGGACCCCCTTTTTATACTTATACAGGTAGCTCTATATTTTAAAGTATAAAAAAACTGTCATATTATAAATTTCCTAAATTATATAATTGGCTTTTAAATTGTCTTTACAAAAGCAGAATCATATGACTAATATTTATTGAAAATATAAATATATTATTTTTGTCATATTGACAGTTTACCTTCTTTTTCTAACCACTGTTAAAGTTAAAGCTACATGTATAAACTTAAAGTAAAACTTTGTGTGTGTGTGTGTGTGTGTGTGTGAGAGAGAGAGAGAGAGAGAGAGAGAGAGAGAGAGAGAGAGCGCTAAAATTTATTTATATACCACTTTTTACAATAAATATTATTCCAAAGCAGTTTTACAGGGAATATTGTTTATAAACCCCTATGGGTAAGATAAAAAGTAAGATAAAGAAAATATACAGGGATGAACAATTAGAAATACTTTTTTAGTTTGAAACCCCCTGTTTTATTGAATACGCTTTGTTATTTTACATGTTACATATAACATTAATAAAACAATCCTTCTCACATAGTAAACATTGCCCCAGGTAATTATTCAACTAAACAGTAATAAAATAAAGAACAAAGAAACAAGTTGCAAGCAATAGAACAAATTGAACTGCAGAATAGCCATATTTTGTCACGGCTGTCTTGACCTGCATATTCAGATTGGCTTGACATGATTCAGTACCTCGGGTATCGAATTGAGTCAGTCCTCTGTACAATATATTTTCTGCAAGAACATTGACTGCTGGCAAAATCCATCAAAACCAATCAGAACTTGAAACGGTGGCTGAAAACTAACTTGTGAAGATTTCAAAACAACCAGTTTTAACTCAGGGTAGTTGTTCCTCCAAATGAGTTTACTTATTGGCAGGGTCATGCACTGTAAATAATTGACAAACCTTCTGAATGGTAATTTCAAATGTGTTTGATTGGAAACACTGAGTTGATCTCTCTCAGAATGTGAGTTTATTTGCCCCTTGTTTTATAGTCATTACATGAAAATCCATGAATAGAGCAAGCAAGCAAAAAAGAACAAAGATATTGGCAGGAATGGCTAAGAGAGCGGAAACAACAGACGCATGCTATCTGGGGAAAGAAATCTTTAGAGGAAGTGTCAACTATACCAAAGCCAGTCCGTGTATGTAATATTGATCAGGCCTAACTATGCTTATGCTATCAATTAACATTGTACATTCTCATTAAGGTCATATTAGACACAGTCAGCAGCTGTTGATTGATGCCCAAGAATCCATAAAACATAGAAATCGATATGAAACTGCAAATGTGTTATTATCCACCTTACAGCAAAGCCATACAGTTGTGACAAAGCATTAACAGTCAACATTTGCTTAGCAAGAAGTATGTCTCATATGATATATTGGGTCACGTGATTGTGAAAGATTTTCATTAGCTTGTATACAAGGAACTGGAGCTGTAGAGACTAGCACATGAATTTATTGCCATCTATCATGATTTTTCAGACATAAATCGAAACCAAATTAAAACTGCTCTGATTTTTATACTCTAAATATCCATAAGTCAAAGCTGGCTACATTATTTGACATCAGGAAGCATTATCAGCAGTGTGATGATGACAATTATGGTGTTAATATGCAAAAATGATGTCACAATCATTGACGAGACATATTTTATTAGGACCCAGAGTTGATTGTTTTGGGAGTGTGCGTTTGACTGTGGTGGGCCTCTCGGTCTCGGGTGAGGGCCCGTTTCCTGTGGCAGCCTTCCTGAATGAGGAACCTGAATGGTATCTGAGCTTTACAGGAATGCCAGGTCCTACTCCGCTTCGTAAGCTGGAGTCTGCGGCCTCACTGCTCTGGCGTAACCATGGCGGGTCAGGGTGGGGGATGCAGATAGCACAGGCCCTGTGGATGGAGATAAGGGTATCCTGGCAGCCATGAGTAAGGAAGAGGAGGGGGCTCTAACAGCCCACCGCACCAGTGCAACCTCTTTCACTTCACATGGGTTAATGTGAGCTTCAGAAACATGCTGTGGGCATAAGTCATAAATTCTGTAAATCTATAAAGTGGTTTGTGAATGGACTCACAGTGGAATGTGAAGTCATGGGTAAATTATTTGATGTTTTGGCATCCAAGCTGTTTTCAGAAATATATTGTTGCTTTTTTATTATTATTTCTGTGTTCCAAACTACAGTGTGCTGTCTGCTATGTTCAGATCATAATTCTCCCATAAGTCACTGTTCATGAGGCTGTAACAAAACAGACTTAATTTCAAGTCCATCTCAAGACTGAAGTTTTGGTCTCGCCATGGACTCTGGAGCATTGGGCTCGGTCTTGACTCTGACATTTGTAGACCCTCTTCAGGTGTAAGTCTTGACTCAGACTCACCTTTTTTTCTGGACTGTTTCTTGACTTGGACTCAACCCTCTTCAATTAAATTAAATTCAGGTTTATTTGTATAGCGCTTTTCACAATACAAATCATTGCAAAGCAGCTGTACAATATTTGTTTCTACAGTATACTGTATTAAGTAGGTCGCCGTGATTTTGCCAAGTAAGACATGTTCCTGGATAAACAACTTTTGTTGATCCTGGATCAACATTACTGTCCAAAAATATAGACCTAACCCAATCCCTACCCTAAACCTAACCCTACCAAATAATTAATTCCTAAAATCAGATAGAAATGATAGGTGAATAACAAGGGTGTAGAAGCATATAACCCTGATCGTAAGCCTAAAACTGACATTTCTTGAAAACATATCCCTCAATTTGGATTGGTTGATTGGAATGTTGTTCCAGGATCAACAAGGATGTTAACTTATAGCAAAATTTGGGAGTTCTGTATGTTGTTTTAGGGTTGGCATCATCTGAGGTCCTCTGAGGGGTTGGCATCATCTCTTCTCAGTTGTTCTGGATCCAGACTGATGGTTGTGTAAATCCTAGTTACGTGACAGAAAGAGAGAAAACAAATACAGACATAATTAGCGTAGCTGCTGCTCCAACCAAGCAAAATTTATTTGTTTAACCCAAGCTAAAGATTAGTAATTTGCATTTGATCAGATATAACTGCAGTACAAGATTATGAGATGCATTATTTGAATGCTTGGCCAAAGAGCTGTGTCTTTAATCTAGATTTAAACAGAGAGAGTACGTCTGAACCCCGAACATTATCAGGAAGGCTATTCCAGAGTTTGGGAGCCAAATGTGAAAAAGCTCTATCTCCTTTTGTGGACTTTGCTATCCTAGATACTACCAAAGGTCCAGAGTTTTGCGACCTTAGGGAGTGTGATGGATTGTAGCGTGGTAGAAGGCTAGTTACAGTATGTACTCAGGAGTAGGGATGCTCATTTCGATTAATTTTCCCGACCGACAACCGCCGCTCGTTAATCGATTATTAACCGTTAACTGATAAGATTATAATATTGAATTGGCATTAAATACAAATAAAATTGACGCGTATCTGTGACCCTTTAAAAAAATACAAACATTTTTTTTTTTATCAAAGGGATTATTTTAACGTGCAAAGTGCAAACAGCAGCATACAGAACAGATCAACAACAGAACCTGGATTCAGTTTAAAATTTCCACGCACCTGCAGCATTTCTGACAGTGAGAGAAAAATAGAATAAAATAATACAAATAAAAAACAAAATAGGCCTACACTAAATATATTTTTTAAACTTAAATAATTAACAAATTAAGATGACAAAAAGAAAACACTGAATCCGTTTGAACGAAGCTTTCAAAAACCGGCAATTTTTTTCGTTAGACTAAGATTTTTCGTTAAATAAAAATAGCAGCCCTACCTCAACACCTTGTCTAATTTTTATTTTAAAAAAGCAACATATCAACGTGATGTGGGGTCAGTCTGGAGCGCAGCCTGGCTGCGGTCTTCATCTCCAGCTTGGGTAGCTGACACCGCTTTCTCATCTCCTTCCGCATTGGCCATTTCCAAAGCAGCACACATTTCAATAAGTTTTGCTTTTGCGGCTTCTTTCTCCGTTTGTGCAAAAACTACCATTGAACAGATTCTCTGCGTTATCTCCTCAGATCGCCGTGCATCGCATCTTCTCCCTGATAACATGGAGGGCAAAGTTTGTTGCCCTTCATCACTCGAAGCTTGTGGGTGTTTGCTTCGTAAATGGTAGGCTACTGCATCGTACTTGTGCTACTGCTGTATTTTAATACGGCGCCGCATAATTTACAGGTAACTTCGTCGCCATTTCTGTTAAAATGATCCCACACAGTGCTTCTTTTCGCTCGCTTCATTTTGCTTCCCTTGCTCGGAAAAAAAAAAAATTCTACAGGCATGTGTCACGTGTGTGGTTGGGCGTGCCGACGCGCTCCGAGGATTAATAAATATAAGCTATATAGTAGGCTGTTGTATTTTTAAACCATGCAGCAAACTAAAAAAAAAGAACCTTAAAAAAACGTTTTAAACCATTTAACTGATAGTATTAATCGGTCAAAATTTTTACTTTCGGTTAACGGTTAAACGGTCAATATGAGCAAGGGCCTTGTAGGTAAGTAATAATATTTTGTAACTGATAGGGGACTTAATAGGTAGCCAGTGCAGAGACTGTAGAATTGGGGTAATATGATCATATTTTCTTGACCTGGTAAGGACTCTAGCCACTGCATTTTGGACTACCTGTAGCTTGTTTATTGAAGATGCAGGACAACCACCTAGCAGTGCATTACAATAGTCCAGTCTAGAGGTCATGAATGCATGAACTAGCTTTTCTGCATCAGGAACAGGTAACATGTTTTGTAGCTTGGCAATGTTTCTAAGATGGAAGAACAATGTTTTTGTAACATGGGAAATATGATTTTCAAAAGACAAGTTGCTGTCTAATATAACACCCAGATTTTTAAGGAAGTAACTACATCTGTCTAGTTGCAAATTGTAATCCAAGAGATTCTGTGTACTGTTTTTTGATTCAATAAGTAATATATCTGTCTTATCTGAATTTAATAGGAGGACCATTTACTGGTCATCCACTCTTTTACATTTTAACACACTCTGTTAGCTTAGATAATTTAGAAGTTTCATCTGGTCTTTTTGAGTTATATAGTTGAGTTTCAGTTTTGGTCATGGCCCCATAATTTAAGATCCTCCTCAGGTCTTAGTCTTGACTCAGACTCAACCCTCTTCAGGTATTGGTCTTGACTTAGACTGGACCCTCATCTGGTCTCTTTCTTGACTTGGTCATGATTTCATCACTTTAGACACTCTTCAGGTCTCAGTCTTGACTCTGACTCAACCCTCTTTTAGTATCTGTCTTGATTGGGACTCAGTCCTCTTTTGGTCTTTGTCTTGACTTTAACACTTTAGACCCTCTCTTTGTCTCAGTCTTGACTCAGACTCGACCCTCATCTGATCTCGATCTTAAATCGAATGTTTCAGACCCTCTTCAGGTCTCAGTCATGCATTAGACTCAGCCATCTTCTAGTATATGTCAAGACTTGGACTCGACCCTCTTCTGGTCTTAGTTTTGACTTTGAAACTTTAGGCCCTCTTCTGGTCTTAGTCTTGACTCAAATTCAACCTTTTCAGGTCCCGGCCTAGACTCAGACTCAAAAGAGCTGGTTTCAACTACAACACTGATGGTAATGTGCCAGCAGGCCACACTAAGTCATATTGCACAAAAGGCTTGGGTATCTGCATTTATTTTCTGATTTGATTCGTAAATTGAATTTAAAAATCGATTTATGCCAACAGTCAACCAGATCTCATGAGAAAACATAACTATTTTAAAAGGTGGTAATTTCATATTAATTTGTAAAATGTGATTAAATTCAGTTTCCCATTGGTCAAAACATGAAATAGTTAGCTATGAGAGTGTGTTGCAATGGGCTTGTTTCAATTTAGCTTAATCATCAGATCGCAGCAGTGAATGGCATGCTTAGTTAGTGCAAAGTCTGGCGCACCTATTCATGTTTTTTGTTCACTTTATTTTAAAATGTGCATATTTCCTAATATTTTGTTATTCCTTATGAAAAAAAATAATAATTGTCAAATTTAGAGTGGAGAACATGTCTGTGTTGGGTGACTACCAAGTCTGCTACAGAGGTTGTTTAATGGAAATGTTGACATCAATTGTAAAAATGTATAGATTAAAAGATAGAGCTTGGAAATGAATCTCTAAACAAAACTTTTGAAAATTCATCAATAGTTTGACACTGCTAACTTTGGCCCAGCTGTCCCACTGGTTCTTCAATAGAAATGCTCATTCTAACAGTTGGGGAACTTGTGAATAAGACTTTGTGTCCAACAGACTGATAAGAACCTGTGATCTCATCTGATGGTCAGTGATGGTCTGTTGGTGGTTTGTGGGCCGAGTCTAGGTCAGATGCTTCAGAAGGCCAACAAAGAGTGGAAAAACATAGCAAATACTGTCATAGCATTTAAACCTCAAACTCAGAGGTTGTATGTTTCACCCTGCTATACAAGCACATCCCTGAGGTACGCATGAAAGTGAAACACTCGTCGGAACAAAGCACCCAACACCAAACAGATGGCTGTGATAATGGTGAAGACTCATAGCCAGATTGTTGTCTAGAGGCGCTAGTGGTAATTGTGCAGCTTATTTTTTTCAGCTCCTCCTTGCAGATGCTTGAGTGAGAGGGATGTGTTGAAGAGTGGTAGCACATCTGAAGGTGGTGTGCTATATGTGTGTGAACAAACGCTGCCTTCAAGTCATCACAGAATAATCACATTTACAAAGTGATCGCACCTGAATGCCACCGCAATGTTGTAATTACCAGTGGGAAACTGAATTTTCTTTGAGCTCTAGTTGGGGGTTGGAGTTAAAGAAACATGACAGAAGCAAATTGGTATTGGTCATGATTACTAGGGATGCATGATATTAAATGATCCGATGAGACAATAATTATTATTATGTTATGGCCGATAACTGATAAATGTCGGAAAGAGGTTTAGAAGGAATACCAGCACATTCCTTGCTGGGAATCACATTGAAAACACAACTTGTGCTGTTTTAATCAGTAACAGTATGAAGTAATGTACTACCACTGAAAAACTGAGGTTGGTAAGTATATATATATATATATATACAACAGTTCTTTCTGGTTCTCAAATCTGATTGGTTGAGAACCGTGAGATATTGTACTGGTATCACTACAGGAACGCCCTTTCGTTGTTTGTATCACTCCTCTTCCCATATTTCTCACAGCGAGTGTCATGGCGGACGCCCATATCCACTAAAATGTAAAAACAATATTTTTTTGTGTTCCATAATGTAGTTTTAAGAGTTTTTTAGATGAAAATGTACTTGTATAGACTTCAAATATGCGGTTTCTTAATGAAGTCTATTTGAAGATTTGCATCGACACTTTCGGATATGTGAGCTCCAGGGAGTCAGCGGCCGTTCAGCGCTCATGAACCCACCGAGAGCAGCCTCACCTCAGTCGGATGTATTTGACCAAAAATACAATAAAAACTGTAATATTTTGAAATATTATTACAATTTAAGATAACTGTTTTCTGTTTTAAATATTATAAAATGTAATTTAGTCCTGAAATCAAAGCTGAATTTTCAGCATCATTACTCCATTCTTCAGTGTCACACTATCCTACAGAAATTATTCTAATATGCTGATATGCTGCTCAAGAAACATTCCTTATTATTATCATCAATGTTGAAAACAGTTAATATATTTTGTGGAAACCATACCGTTTTCAAGATTCTTTTTGAGCATTGATTTGAAATGTAAATCTTTTGTAACATTATAAATGTCTTTATTGTTATTTTTTATAAATCGAATGCATCTTTGCTGAATAAGTATTAACTCTTTCCCCACCATTGACGAGTTATCTCATCATGTAGAAGGCAACGCTTCCCCGCCAAAGAGTGAAAATTTAGTGAAAATCATCAAAATTGCTGGCGGTGTCTGGCAATTTTTTGCAAAAATGTTGATGGAAAAAGAGTTAATTTTATTAATAAAGAAAGTAATCTTAAAATTACAAAACTTTTAAATGGTAGTGAATATATATATATATATATATATATATATATATATATACACACACACACTGTATAAATACTGTATATATATATATATATATATATATATATATATATATATATATATATATATCTGTTAAGTTAGATAACAAAAATTACACATATATAGTTCACAATTTTCAATCATTAAATTTTCTATATATTTCTGCTGTTGCCATGTAATGCACTTCAGATGCTCACAGCCTTTTATCACAGCAAACAATTAGTCACAACAGTAGGCAGTTGGTGAGAGTGAGTGTTGACGTAATCTACACTCGCTTTACTGAGCTTTGCATATTTGTGTGTGTGTGTGTGTGTGTGTGTGTGTGTGTGCTCAGTGGCCCACAGACCCCCCTGCTCTACTAGCCATGGGGGTGGGAAATGGGTTGAGTTTGTCTATAGTGTGCTGATACCCCCACCCAGCTCTCTTTGACACACTTTACTGTCAAGAAGCATGCTGGGATCTGCCTCTTTGTCTTGTCACAGTGCTTCATGAACAAACCACAGCTTTAATACGGAACATACAGTACATACGGTGCACCACGCAAACGCACAACCGTATGTAAAAAAACAAAGCCCGTATAAACAGCCATCCATCTCACTCCCAATTGAGGAAATGGCAGGGTATATTGGCTGTTGCTCAGACCGATTTTGTATGGTTTGTTTTAATAGACCACATCCCTCCTTTGTCATGAAAAATTTCCTAAACGCAGGAGAGTCGCATTCCCGCAGACATATTGCCATGACAAATCCTGCTTCTTGAATTGACAGAGGCAGTAATTTTAGATGAATATGGTTGTAATGTCAGTCAGTAAATCCATTGTTGTCAAATGCAAAGGCCCAAATCTCAATAATAGTGTTTATATTGTGATACGCGAGTCGTTTATTTTATTATGGTAATGTGAGAAGAATGCATCTGTGGCCATTAAATGATATAAAATGCGTTTTTGAAATCAAAAGACTGCGGAACAATGATTATTTATTCCGCGTCCCTCTGCAGTAACTCCCATTAAAATGATATCCTTGTTAATTACATGAACCGACTGCAGAATTTATTTTACTAACCAAAGAGGAGATTTTGTAGTCTGTGTGCATGACGCCTCTTAAATTACAAATCAGGCACTCAGCCAGTTTTCTGGAGTAAGAGCAGATTTCCTTAACATGACTTCAGTTAAATCCTGGATTGAATCACACATTTAATTTCAATCTCGACGGGGTCCCATGAGGAATCAATATAAGCGTTTATTTTGCAGTGTTTAACATGCTGACATTGACAGGAGATGATGCCACTTGCATAGTTTTTTTTTTCTTTTCTTTTTTTTTTCTGAGTGCTTCCTGCTAACAAGCTTTTTATCCAGCATGGTCACTCACTAAAATATGCGATTTGTGAAGATGCTCAGTGGAAGTCTAAACGCAGACTTCTTCCGCTTGGTGCCTGGCCGAGTTTTCAGAGCCGTATCCATTACTATCATCTTCCGAATGCCTTGACAAGACAAAAGAGCCTAGCTTTGTATCAAATATTTACCCTCAACAGTAACTCAACAAGAGAGTCAGCTTCGCCTTAAATTCTGGCTCATAAACATGACAAGTTGTGCTTATTTGAAGTCTTTGTGGCTGCATGTTGACAACGATCATGTAAAATGGAAATAAAAGCAGGAATATTTAAAAAGGCTGTGCAAATCGCTCGCTTCTAGGGGTGGAATAAAAGAGAAGCAAAAGAAGAGAAAAAAAACTGAACAAATGAACAAATAATGTTTCCAGACACACTCAAAGAACGAACTGTCACACTTGTTTGGCTTTGGAAAAATTTCAAATTCCCTATTCAAAAGGAGATTTCTGATCTACAAAACACAAGTGTTTGACATGCATAATGCATAATGGCCAATGGGGGGTATGGGGGGCAGCGGAGAACACTCACTTCAAGAGCAGAATCAAACAGATGATGGGGTCTAAAGTCAGACCTCTGTGGTTAATAGAGGACCTATTAGAGGGAGGCATGTCGCTGAAGAGGGATGGAGACCGCTGTGATAAGACAATGCTAATATGAAAGGCATTACATTTTTTGAAGGGGTTTGGGGAGGTTGCATTCAAGATAATCTTAAACATGATACCTGTCTGGTAAATAAGTAAGAATGTAAGTATGAAAACAAAACAAACATGGTCTGGATGGTATGACTTTATATTATATTATATTATATTATATTATTATAATAGAAAATCTAAATCTGTATTTTTGGAATTTATTTATTTATTTATTTATTTATTTATTTATTTATTTATTTATTTATTATATTCCAGTGAAGATGAGACTTAAAAGTAATATATTTAAACTGTGTTATTCTGACTCTTAATTCTGATTGGATAAGCCAAACTCCAACACATACAAGCCCATACGATTGTGATGTTGCTTGTGAACTAACACTTCACATTATAGCCTTTCTAGAATACAGACATTTACTGTTTAGAAGTCACGCCCACTAATAGTTACATACAGTGTTTATGGATTTCTGTTTTGGGAGTCTTGTTTTATTTTATTTTAAGTTCATTTTGCTCTTTAGTTTTCTCATTTATGTGGTAAGTTCCTGTTTTCTTGGTTTCCTAGCTTGATTGCTGTTCTTAGGTGGCTGATAATGTTCACCCCTTTCTTGTTTATTAACTTCTTTTAGCCCTGTGTGAGACTTTGGAATAGAGCAAAATCTTTTCTGTTTGGTATACCATCATGCCGTCAAGCTCTAGTCTACCGAATGTCTATTGGACTCGCAGACTGCCAAAGTACATCTATATTTATCTAGTCACACTAGAAGTGTGTACAACAGATTAAGCTATGGTCCAACCGGAGATAAAATGTCATATGATTAATTAATCAAATGCATACTGTCCGCTATCTGCTTAAAATGCCTTGCAGAGGTCATGTGGGACCAAATGCCCCGTCTCGTCCCTGTACTGCACATAACTCCGGCTCTGCTCCAAGACCCAGTGCCATCCAGGTGGCTCGAGCAGCTGTGGAACAAGCTCTGCTCGCTCTCTGCACGGCTCTTTCCTCCTCGCCTGACTTCATCTCGGGTTTGTATGGGCGTGCAGCTGTTCCATTCGGCAGTACAGCGGTCCAACCACAGGCTATAAATAGGGTAGGACATAACATGTCAACAAACATTAAACCTGCTGGACTGTGGGAGTTTGAGGGGAGTTTGCTGAGATGCGGTTGGCTCGTATTGAGTTCGCTGCAGGATGTTGACGTTCCTTTACCCCAGTATGGCAGGAAAATGTTAGAGCTGCTTGTCTAGCCCTAGTCAATGTGAAAGATTTGAGTCCATGTTAGATGTTCTCATTCTTTAACAAGCTGAAATCTCTCTAAGGGTCTGCTTGGTGGAGTTCTGTAGCTGTAAGAAAAGTCACCTTGATGGCTTTGTCAGCTCTGTGTTCATTTGAGCCCCTCCAAGTCCCGGGAAAATGAGACCCAGCTGGAAAGGTGACTGAGCCAGAGGGGTACAAACTTTTCCTCCCAGGCTGCCAAATTACAATCACTTTGGTGACTCTACTCAGCATGTTATCCTAAAAATCAAGGTAGAAGAGCATTACCTCCCTTCCAAAAGAAAAGGAAAATAAAAGATTTCTTTCTTTCACCCGTTGTTTCTCCTTTTGTTCTTGTGATTTATGCTTCAAAGTAGGTCATTCTGCTTCTTAGCTTTTCATTTTTTTGTTATCGTTACCTTTATCTTTAGAAGCTTGCCCTAAATATGATAATTTCACAACATACAATGGCTCTGTTCCAAAATCAAGTGAGCTGTCTATTTTCTATATAAGCAGCTGCTTTCCAAGGGGCCGTTCACACAGAACAAGGTTTTTATTTTTGCATTTCATTGTGCTGCTTTTACATTGATTTACATGCACTAGACAGACATCTTTTTTAACACTGCGCTCACGTCTTGCATCTTTTTGTAGAGTTTTGTTTATGACAACATTTAGAAAAATGCATTTTTTTTCATTCCACTGCATGCAAGTGCATGCGAGACTTTACTCAAAATTGTTGTCAGTTGAATTTGGCATTAGCATGTTGCTAAGCTAACAACACAATACTTTAAAAAAGCACGAAATACATTGAAATATTGCATAAAATAGCCACTTGTGATTGGGATTAAACTATAGTATTATTTCTTTTTTGCTATTAAATGAATTACATTATACTTTTTTTCCCAGTGTTGTAGTACTCAAGTCCGGTCTTCTAAAGTCAAGACTATATTTTCTTTTGTTGGTCAGACCAGAGTCCAAATGCTCTAGAAAATACGGTTTTAGACTCAGACTTGAGTCCCAGTCTGGTTTAGTCTGGAACTGAGTAATACAGCACTGCTTCTTCCACCATCGTGTATGCATTTTTTTTTCACAGTGCTTGCTGCAATGCATTATGGGAGTGCCATGAAATTTGGTGAAAAGAAGCTTCCTTAAAAGGCAACATAATATAGTCTACCATTTGGAACAGTATTTGTGTTGGAAACACGTCTATGCTGCCTACATATGGAGCTCACCAGGTTTTGGAATGCAGCCAGTGCGTATTTAATGGCGCGTCTAAGGAAATTTCTTTGTAAATAAATTCATGTGAATGTTCACAGTAAATATCATTTTGCTTTGATTAGAGGAGTTTGCCGCTTGTACACCATATAATTATCGAGGTGCGTTATTATCAGCGGGGAAAAAAAAAAGACACATGCTGTGATTATCCCACAGAAATCAAATCCCGTCATCTCCAGATATCCGTAGCCAGTATAATCAGACCGTAGCCTTTTTGTTGTCCTCTACTGCCAATTAATTACAAGCGGACCTCTGGAGCTCCTGAGGCCTAAACCTTTATCACTGTGAGTGTGTTTGTGAGTTAAAGAGAGCTCCAGTGCTCTGGACTCTGGCATATTTCCTCATTAGACCCTCTAGAGAGAGTATGACCTTTGACCTATTGGCTTAGTGACGGATGCTGCAGTGCTGCTGGTTGTCAGCTCGCTGGCAGTGTGTCTGCTCTGACCTGCCCGTTCAACACCTCGCTTCCATCCATTTCACCATCACGCCACATTTTTCAGGGTCCGACTGCTCTCTAGAGAGTTCAAGTCTTAGATCTGATTATATTCATGTCATTTCATTTAATGCTGCCATGTATATCGGATTTCCTAATGGATGAACTGTGACAATTGGAACTAATGTATCTTGAGCTAAAAACTGTATTTCATCTGATGCCAAGTGCAATCCATCTAGCTGAAAAATGACCCAGGGTTATTTCTGGAGCGGCGTTTGTGGTTGTTGGATGACATGTAAATGTGCACTTTACAATAATATCTGCCATTTTGGCGTGACAAATTGATGTAGCGTAGAAGATGCACTTTGAAAGTGTGTGTTGGATAGTTTATGCTCAGAAAGAGGATTCTGGGATTAGCAGCTTTGTGGTGCCTAGCTGTTCATTCATCAGAATTTCCTGCTCAAAACCAACAGGGAATTTTTGGAAAGCAGTCACAGTGAAAGAATTCAAGGAGGAATGTTGCAATGCCACTGCCTTTATTGTGGGCATTGCGTGGTTAAAATTATATGACATTTTAGTCAGCGGATAGTGGGATTATTTTCATTTTGTTTGAAATGCTTTTTCTTACAGACCAGCAACGAGGCTTGTTTTTAGATTTCAATTATCAGATGAGAGGTTTGCGAGATTTATGTTTAAAATAAATTTTTGAATTAATACATAACTACAATAATAGGATGATTTGTAACCTGAGGGAAATGTTTTCAGCCAGATTTTCATTTTTATTGGCCTCTGCTATTTTAAAGGAATGTTATGGGTTAATTCCAAGTTAAGCAGTATTAAATAGCATCTGTCAAATACTACAGAAATAAATGCCAAATTGTCTCTTTAGTTAACTAAATAATTTGCATTAATGCACACTTCTTTTTAAAGTTTTTTTAAGCATTAAATTTAATTAAAAGTTACATTTATAATGTTACAAAAGTTTTCTACTTTAAATCAATGCTTTGAATTTTCTTTTCATCAATAAAAAAATGTATTGCCTTCTTTTACATAAATATTTAGCTGCACAGCTCTTTTCAAAATTGATGATAATGCATTTCTTGAGCAGCAAATCAGCATATTAGAATGATTGTCGATGGTTTCTCAGAAATAATTAACATTTTGAAATATTATGTAAAATATTATTTACATATTCAAATAGAAACCAGTTCTTTTAAATTGTAATAATATTTCACAATATTACTGATTTACATACATACAGACATATATATATATATATATATATATATATATATATATATATATATATATATATATATATATATATATATATATATATATACATATAAATGAATGCAGTTGGTGAAGTGAGTATAAAAGACATCCAACTTTTGAAGAGTATTGAGCTCCGCACATGGCATGCAGGAACAAAAAGTAGGCTAAATCGTGTGCACGATATACTATTTCATTCCCTCGATTTATAAATTGTGCGCACGATTTACTAATTCGTTCCCTTGATTTGCTAAAGCGTGCACACGACTTATAAATCGAGAGAACGAATTAGTAAATTGTGCGCACAATTTAGCAAATCGAAGGAATGAAATAGTAATCGTGTGCATTCTTTAGTACATCGAGGGAACAAATCAGTAAATTGTGCGCACGATTTATTTATTTTTTCTTGCATGTCATGTGCAGGGCTCCGTAGAATAGTAATGTATTTCAAGTGGAAATCAATGGGGTAACAGACATCAAATTTGGTCCTCCATATACAAAAATATGTTATTTGAGCTGTAAAGTTGAAACTTTAAACAGATAAAGTCTATTGTCTAGTTATCATGTAAATGTATGTTATGTGTTTAAATCTTGTCGTTATATGGTGAACAGTGTACAATCTCAGGGAATCAGGAAACAAAATGTCAAATTGTTATATCCGAAAGTGTATTAAGAATGATTAATAGAAGGATTTATGTTTATTAGCTAATATTTGTTTATGAGAATCTCAAAAGGGATTCTGAATCAGACCATCATTTCACCAGAATGCCTTTCCTGCATGTCTCATTTCTGAGTGATTAAATCAATTCCTTGTAAAGGGAAAGTGTTTTCTCTTCTGTCTATGAAGGTTTGTCTGACTGCACTCATCAGCATGCGGAACATGCGGTTGATGGGTTAACCCTTAGTGTGCTGGCGGCGGAATGATTGACCTAGGCTTTGTGTTGCGTGCCTCTCTCTCTCTCTCTCTCTCTCTCTCTCTCTCTCTCTCTCTCTCTCTCTCTCTCTCTCTCTCTCTTTCTCTCTCTCTTTCTCTCTCTCTCTTTTCCTCTCATCTGTCCTTGGGGCCTCCCCCCCACCCATTACCATGTCTGGGCCTGGAGCCCGTTGCTATGGTAACCTCAGGAAGAGTTAATGCAGCAGGAGACTGAAATTGTATTATCTTCTACCACCCCCCCCCCTTCAATTTTTTTTTATTTATTATTTTTTTTTTGGGGGGGGGGGTGGATTGGAGGTGGGAAGAAGGTATATTGGTACACGCATGATCTGTAATAAAAAATAAAATGTCTCTGGGGGGGGGGTTGAGTGAAATAAGACACATTGTTTTTTTTCTGTTCTTATTTTAGAATTGTAGAAAAAGCAGCAGCCGATATAACGGACAGGCTGATTGATCAGTTTAAATATTTGTGGTATCAACCATTGAAAAGACTCATATTAACACATTTATTGAATGAATAGGCAGAAATTTTGTGATTTATCTTTCCATTTCTCACCTTACATTTATGTATTTTACATTTAGCAGACACTTTTATCCAAAGCCACTTACAATGCATTTTATTTTTTTTATTTTTTTACCAGTACATGTGTTCCCTGGGAATTGAACCCATGACCTTTTGCACTGCTAATGCAATGCTCTACCACTGAGCCACAGGATCCTTCATCCATGTGCACTTCAGCACCCTTCCACTATTTCTTGTTTGACACTTGAGCTCCAACCAGGGCTTGTTTGCTTTGCTTCTACCACTTGTCTCGCTTTATGTTTCTGCCCATTCATTGACAGTGATGAGTGCGGGTCCAAGGGCTCCACTCAAAACCACCGGATTTGCTTGAAATCCCCGTATTAACCGTATTGTAATCCCACCGTCCACTTGTGACGAACGAACTGGGGAGATGTGTGTTTTAGCAAGCAGAAAATTAATAGAGGGTCTGAATGTAAGCTAGACAAAACAACGAGACACGCTGGGAGAGGAGGCAAGAAATTATTCACCAGATTTGAGGTTGACTTTAGACACGCTTTTGTGCACCTTAACTTATGAAGCTGGTTTAATGGGGATTTGGTACAGAGTGCTACATTCATGTTGAACATTCATGAGTTATTAATGTGTGAGTCGTTTAGAGACTGTTTAAATAAAACAAAAACTGTCTAATATTATATACTTGTATTTCTGTTTTTTTTTAAAATGCTATTAGGGCACAATTTCTGAATTTAATGATGAGAGTGTCGTACACATTTTAACATTTTTTTTCAAATTAGATAAATCATTTCAACTTTACATTTTAAATATATTAAATGCATTTTAACTATAAATTTCAAAAGAACAGCACAACATTCTTGCTGAATATAAGTATTATTAAACAGTATATATGTAATGTGCAATTGACGTCATTTTGATATTTCACCACTCACATATCTAGTCTGAACTGACACACACACACACAGCTCACACAGTTTTGTTGCAAGCATCTTGAGGTGGACTATCAGTTCCAGAACAGTTAGAGGGTTTCACCCATTATTCTAATCTCTTCTTTGTCTTAATTTTCTCTCCTGATAAAGCAGTTGTTGTGTTTCCATCTGATCTCATGATTCTGTGCACTCAAGATAAGCAGACAAAACTCACAGTCAGGCAAAAATGATTGCTACATTTGTTGTTAGTTAGCTAATAAGGGAAATAATGACAAAACTGCACCAACAAAAGTATCGAATTTGCCTTGTTTTTGTTGCTTGTAAATGTGTGTGTGAGTGTGTTTCCACAATTAGAGCTGTGTATTTACTCAGATATTCAGCAAACCCAACAATTACATTGTTGTAAGAATGCACTGATAACAATGCTGGTTTTGGCAAATTTAGTTTGCATTTAGTTTTAAATATCCCATCTCATTAAATATTCAGTGAGCCTTAAAGGGATAGTTCACCAAAAAATGAATATTCTGTCATCATTTACTCACCCTCAAGTTGTTCCAAACCTGTATGAGTTTCTTTCTTCTGTTGAGCATGAAATAACATATTTCTAAGAAGGTTGGTAACCAAACAGTTAACGGTAGCCATTGACTCTTATACTACAGAATAAATAAATATACTATGGAAGTCAATGGCTGTTTGGTTACACACATTCTTCAAAATATCTTCTTTTGTGTTCAACAGAAGAAAGATACTCGTACAGGTTTGGAACAATATGAAGGTGAATAAATTATGACAGAATTGTCATTTTTGGGTGAACTATTCCTTCTTATTCAAAGGCACAACCAAATGTTTGCACCACTTTATCAAGATTGATAAAAAACAAAACATGTTTTGCACCTACAATAATAATAATAATAAAAATAAAACTACAACTTTTAAAGTTGTAAATGCAAACTGTTGTATACATGATCATTTTGCTGAATACATACGGAATATGATGCTAGTGAGCCAAGAAAGCCCCAGTTAAATTTTATTGTACTTTATTTCCCATCAGATAAAGTGTGTTTGTGCAATTTAGGCCTACTTGTAGTATATAAGCCACTTAATGCCAAGAAAGAGGCCGTAAAGTCATTCCACAGTCTCTTGATTGATCATTTTATGTCATAGTAATGAAATAGCAGTAACCCTAATGCCCAAACATTTATTGCTTTAGTTTGAACATTTTTGTTGTTATTATTGTTGGTAATGGTGGAGCAAGCGATTTGAATAAAACCACTTACTTAAGATTCAATTTCTGACAGCACTACTGGGGAAAATGAATGAAAAATAGTCCAAGCAGTTTATCCAATGTCATGAATAATGCACCTCTGTGTGAAAGGTTTCACATTCACCCGCTCATATGGCTTGCTTTATGTACCAGCCTTCATTGTCTTTGCCAATAGGAGAGCATGAGCCAAAAAATCAAAAAATGAATCCAAATGAATCCAGTGTGGCTCCATCGAGCGTTTTTTTTTCTTCTTCTTTTTTCTCCCTGGCTCAAACTGTCGACTTCAAACTCACAGCAGTGACACATACTTTCTTCTTCAACAGCTTTGCTTACCCCATGTGGTGGACATTACCCTCTAGACTGACAACTTCTCCAGTTTCTTTCAAACTCGCCGGCTCCGTGTGTGATGCCAGATGACTGTTATTAGGACCCCTCTGTAGCCTGAACACAGAGCTCTGAAAGGTCACCAAGAAAAAAACAGAAAACACTTAGAAAAAAGACAAAAGGCGAAAGAAACAAGAGTTGGCTGCCAACAAGCCATGTGCTAATAGCACAATAAAACAATACTGTTAAGTGGCCCCTGAAAATAATTGCAGATCTGTGTTTTTATTTGCTAAGGCTCCTAGGTAATAAACTGGGTAACGTTCAGTGCTAGCAGTAAAATGTGTTCAGCCACATGTGATAAAGAGAGAGCGCGCTGTCCTGTTGACCAGTTTTATTTGGAGATGAAGGGATGGGAACATACTCATGCTAGAGTCATTATTATAAAACAATGGTATTGGGTTTATATTTGATCCCTTTGTTTTCAAGAGATGGACTGATTGTGTGGTCTAAAAAAGGGACTCATTAAAAAGTAGGCAATGAAAACTCACCTACTTGTCATTCTAAACATGTATTACTTTCTTTACTCTGTCAAACACAAAAGATGAATATCCTAGCATTTCCTTTTTATATAATGAAAGTGAATGTGGACTGGGTCTGTCAAGCTGTAAAATGACAAATAATTACAATAAATATATTGTTAAAGTAGTCCATATATTATCTGATACCAGTTGCTCTGGACTGTTGTTTTCCTTTCAAGGACACTGAGACCATATGAAAGAAAATGAAATGTTTTGTTACCCATGTTGTACAGCAGGAATTTCACCTTGCTGTTGAGACTGAAAAGACAAATTAGTGTATCTTGCTTCTAAAATAACAAACTGTGTACAGGAAAACCAAAGCTACTTAAAGATCTCTTCAAAATAACAATGAAGTTGAATGAAACAGCTAATACAGCAAGTAAAATTTCTCTCCTGGGTCTTTTGCTCTCGATGTGTTCTGTCACCATTGGTTTTATGACAAGCCCAGTCAACCGACTCTTCTTTCCATCAATGAGGTGACTGGAGAGTCATTATCTGAAGATTAGTGACAGTATCAGGTTTTGGCATGCGGAGCCCTTGGGGTCAAAGGACTTGGCAGGCTGTTGGCTGCTCGCAGGCAGAACTGGGGTCTGTAGATGTAACTTACCACATGGCTGTGACCTTTACGCACTGCACTCTCCGGGGCTATCTGTTGACACGGCCTATCTGATCCAAAAATCCTTCGCCAGTCATCTCTCCTTTTCCCTCTTGCCTTGCATATACATCTATACTCCTGTTTCTTTTTCTAGGCCTGATATTTATTTATTTATTTTTAGTTGCTGGGTCATCTGAACGACTAGTTGACTGATAGTTAAGGAAGCATTGTTTTGTGTAATTGCGTTGGAAGCATTAGAAGTGTAATTATGCTGGTTTTATGTTCTCCTGACCGCAATCACATATGTTTTTTAGAGGTGTTACATAAGACTCTCTTGCTTTCAAACCAGCTGTAGAAATGGTCTCGATACGCTTTTTTAAAAGTTTACCTATAGCAACATTTTTTTTTTAAAACTGTGCTAAAATATCGAAACTTAAACATGAAAAAAAAAGAGATGCATTTTTTAAGAGATAAAGCTTGAGGTGCACATAGCAGCGAGAATGTATGTCTGTATTAATTTTAAGATAAAAAAAGAGGATTTTACCATGCTAACTGTTTAATAGCTAATGCTTGATCACTAATGAAGGCAAAACCATATCTATCTATCTATCTATCTATCTATCTATCTATCTATCTATCTATCTATCTATCTATCTATCTATCTATCTATCTATCTATCTATCTATCCATCATCTATCTATCTATCTATCTATCTATCTATCTATCTATCTATCTATCTATCTATCTATCTATCTATCTATCTATCTATCTATCATCTATCTATCTATCTATCTATCTATCTATCTATGTATGTATCATATTCTCAAAAATATTTAAAAAACTGAACTGAACTAAATTAGTCAAATAGGTTTAAATTTGTATTAATGTGTTTATTTTAATATTAAATACGTAAACAAATTATATACAAAATTTCTATTTGTTTATTATTTTAAATATTAGATTTTAATTTATTAAATTATAAATTCTACATCTACTAATACAAATTAGTCAACCTGAATAATCGACTAGTTGTTTGTTGGACAGTTGGTTGACTAGTTACCTCTTTTTTCTTCTTCTTCTTTTTTTTTTTTTTTTTTTATTCAAAGATTTGTTGTTTAATTGATATAGCCATTTTGAATTAATTTCACAATCTGTGCAGGTTAGGGAAAGTGGTCTGTAATCCATTTATGTGAGAGGGCTTAAAGTCTTTGACATGTAAGAGAGGGGTTTAACACCCTTCTCAAGGGAGCCGTACTGCATATTAGCTGAGTCCATTAGAACTGGAATTGACCCGTTTGTGGGTATTCAGGGTCACTGCACCTTTCCAGGCATGTTCAGGAACCTGGCTATTTCACACTGATTGGAGTGTTTCCATCAGCCTCTGCTATTATGCCACTTGCTGGAATTAGTGATTCAAACCTACAGCCTGCTGCTTTGCCCTCTGTGAATATCAACATTTTGTCCCCCATTTCAAAGAATCAAACCCTTGTGAAGTAACATTAGCGATTATACAGATCTGACTTGAGATTTCAAAGTCCTGGACTTGTCTTTATTCAAGATGTCTCCTTAAATCAGTTAATTAACATGAGATAAAACCCAATCCTTTAATTAAGAGCTAATTCCTTTTTATTAAGACAGACTTAAGTGCTTAAGGAAACAAAACTGTATTCGTCAGTCCTTCCATTATAAGGGCTCTTTTTACTTTCAAAGATTCTCTTTTAATGTTTATTTCAGCTCGTCCGAGCACAGCATTACATACCATGAGCGAATGTGTGTGCCGTTTTCGGTTTATCGAATCCTGGCTGTTTGGAAATTCAACAGCAGGCCTGATGGCTCGAAGGACAGGATTGTGTGTGAGTGTGGAGTTGAGGATTTTACCGTTTGTTCTGGCACAGGTTTCAGGATCAAATGCATTCCGGTCGCTTCAGAGAACACCAGCGCTAGTCAAACGAGATATTCCTTTCTGCTGGGGTGTTTTCAGAATATAATAGAGCTTTTTTATTGCCAACCCACATGGTTTTAATTGTGGCAAGGCAGGGCAGTGCAGCGGAGGAAACGACAGGTGGAAAAAACTGCGGTAAGACAGCCGCGGCTTCACTGTAATCTGATGGTATTACCGCTTAAAAACACAAGTCAGGACACATTTCCACATCACAATGTCAGCTTTAGAATGAACAATGAGCTGGATTGTGTTTTAGCCTCGCTGTCAAACAATACATGCTCAGAAGAGTTTTATTTATACCTGCTTACTTTTTCAGCTAAAAATCTCATTTTGAATTGAGCACTAATTACATATTCTGCTTCAGTCGGCTGTAGAGTGAGACTTCGGGGCTTGCGACTGAATTCATGCCAGAGAGGAAGCGTTTGTACAATGTCATCTTAAACACGCTGATTGAGGCCGACAGCTCAACTTTTATAGACTCATTTAGAGCGTCTACTCAGAGTTTCTTCTCATTAAAACAATTCTTTGTGTTCTTAGACACATTTGGAATGTTTTTCCACCCAGAATAAATGTCATGTGCTTCACAGACCGTTCGACAGTCTCACCTCACTAAAGACTCTACGATGAAACGCAGCTCTCGTGTAAACAAGAGTACTGAAAGTCTCAATTCACTGTTCGTCTGGTGAAAGACATTGGAAGTGTTCTCAAATGCAGCCGGGGGGCAAGTGCGAGTGGGCTGCATTGATCTTTAATGACCTTGCTCGGTGAACAGTTATTTAGATAAATTCAGGCCGTCTGAACTGTAAGGAAAAAAATCTCAAAAAGGAGACTTCGAAAAATAAGAAAAACTACACTATTTATCAGCAAAAGACATTTACTCATTTTAAACTGCGTCAAATCCACCATCAAATGATTTTTTAGAGGCATTTATGTTTGAACACTCTTAATTGATATTAATACCACATTATACTTAATTACTTGTTCATTGGTAATTAGTTTGCAGGAGACAGAAAAAAAAAAAAGATCTAAAAACATACTGGCTAGTCTGGTTATTTCTGTCTGCATTCAAGCACAATGTTATTTGTATTTAATTAGCTTTTTGTAGTTAATCACACTTAAAAAAAAAAAAATACATTTAATTTTACACTGGATTCTTGTGAGTTTTTATCCCACAATTCTGAATTTTTTTCTCTCACTTTCAAGTTTACATTTTGTCATTCTGACTTTTTTCAAAATTTTGAGATGTAAACTCACGGTTCTAAGAACAGAAAAGTCAGAACTGCAAGAAGTAAACTAGTGTCTTAGAGACATATTTTAACAATCTTAGTCCTGGTGTCAAATGTACTATTTAGTTATTATCATAATTAGTCAACCTTGTCCATGTTTTAGTCGACTAAACGTCTGAGCATTTTAGTCTAGTTTTAGTCAAATGAAAGCGTCTACTCACATTTGCTTCATGCTGTACTTAAACTGAGAGAAAAAAATGCTCAAAAATTGACCATTGTCTTCTCGTCATCATCTAGTCTTAGTCATGGAAAAAAAAATAATAATAAAACCTTGTCACCTAGTGTAAATCTACAGTTCTGAGGAACAAAGTCAGAATTGCACAAATGCGAGTTTATGACTGTGAATTCAGAGAAATTCTATTCTTGGAATTCTGAGTTTACATCTCACGTTTCTGACTTTTTTTCCCTCCTGACTGCATGAAAAAAAAAAAGCAAGATGTAAACTTACATTTCTGAGCAGAAAAAAAAAACAAAAAAACTAAAGAGCCCCCATGGCCCTTTATGAGGGTCGATATGGACTCATTGGCATCGTTTTCATTAGTCTTCCAATCATGTTTCTTCGTTTCATTAATTGTGTTGTATTTGGCATATTGAAGTGTAATTTCCCCCAATCCAACAGACACTTCAACAATGACACTCGTGTATGAGAGTGCAAGAGAATTTTGATTGGAATACAAGAGTGCCTCTTTCCAAAGTAAATAGGGGTTAAAGCAGCCCTTGTAATTGTGGGTTTGAAGCCATTAATGTTAATGTAATAAATAAGCATGCCTCATCTGATCTGGTTGTTGGTGGAACAGGTCTTGCCACTACATGGCAATGCTGTAATCTGTGATTCTGCTCATGGCGGGCGTCACACTGACACTGGGAGTGAAAAATGGATGGAGCTTCTTGGCATATTTATGTGAAGGGACGGGAGACTAGAGACTAATAAGAGAGAGGCGGAGGCCCCTGCTGATGTGAGAGGCAATATCCTCCTGTGGTGCACGGCCCCTCTCAGGGGACGTCTCTTTAAAGGACATGGGGAGAAAAAAGGGAGCGAGAGAACGGCTGGCACACTGCCCTCGGAAAGCTCGCTGCTATCTTCTCTTCAAAGGCCCTGATTACCCAGCTCTCCTTCTTCATGTAAACGCTCTCTCGTGCATTCAGCCCGGGGAAATGATGCATTTCACGAGAACAGGGAATGGGGAAGATTTTCATGAGAAAGTGATAGAGTATAGGCACAGAGGAAGTGTAATATCTTGCTGGTGTTCAAACTTTTCTTTAGTTTCTTTATAAGAGACAAAGTAAAAAGATACAATTATAAAATGTTTAGTGGTATTCCATCTCATTTTACGTTTTTTTTTTTTTTTTTTTTTGTTTTTTTACAAGTATAATAAATATATATATATATCGATTTTACATAGTTTATATATATGCAACAGTGTATGAAAACTATATTTACTATATTTAAGATATTTAATTTCTAGATGGCTTTAGGAACATGCAATATAAAAATCAGTGTTTGAGAGATCTTACATCTCCTTTGATTTTTTATTTATTTATTTATTTATTTATTTTTGGCTTAATGGGTGCAAACCTACATAATAAATGAATAAATGTGACATCAGTGCAAAAAAAAAAAACCTTAACATTATGCAACACTTTAAAAATCAAGTGGCATGCAATATTATAAAACAGCACAGTTGTCATAATTTACGTAGTAATACACCATTAGTTGACACATTTCTACTGACATGCAGCATATAAGCACCAGCCCAATACCATATGAATCAGACACTTATGTATCAGTAATAAGTCTTTCATTCCTGTTTTACCGGTTGATATTTCCATGAACCGGTGTAATGGAATTAACATTATTACAGTGTAAGTGAGAGGAAAGCGTGAGAAAATGCTTGTGGCTGCTACTGTTTTCTGTTCTCACTGATGGCAGTGATGGTGGTTTTGTCTTGTCTCTGTCTCTCAGATGAAGACGTGTTGTAACAGTTATGGGTTGTAATGCTTGTAACTGAACTATAGTATAAACCTCCTCCAGCTTCTGGACTTTTATCGTTCTCTCTTCATTTAGGCTTTGTTTCTGTATAATTTATCTCATTTTATTTCATTTTAGTTTATCTCATTTTAGTTTAGTTCTGTTTACTGATGCAAATTCATATATACCTGTACTGTAAATCCTCATTTAGCACAACTAATAAATGCTCTGATATGAATGGGCTGCGTGTGAGGAGACAGGAATAAAACTTTCACACCCCAGAATTCACAGATTAGCCTGCAACCCACAGGAGCCACATCACCATGGGAACTGTTCGAAAAGCGTTAAAGTTACTCAGAACTGCTTCATATATTTGGAAAAACAAATTCAGTTTCTCTGAACTGTTACTGCTGGAATTGAGATACTGGCCGTTTTTGGTGAAATGGAACACAAATTGTTATTGCTAGGATTGGGAATGTCGGGATTCATTCATGCAATTCAGCGGATAGCATAGACAGTCTTTTGCTGCAGTACGGTGTAATGCTACAGACAATGATCTTTTACAACGAAAAAATAAAATCATCCAAATAATGCAATCTTATATATATATATATATATATATATATATATATATATATATATATATATATATTTATTTTTTCATTTAAATTTTTTTTTAATTAAATTGAAAAACGTCAACTATGTCTGACCCACATCAAATATTCCTTTTTTTGTAATTGATATTATTCTTTTACAGTGTCTAGCCTACATCAAATAATGAAATCAACAATGTGATGAAATGAAATTTGAGGCAATGTAATGATTTCTGCAACTGAAATAGTCAGGGATGAACTTCACATGTGTGAAATGCAAGGGTCCCAGAAGTTCATTATTTCTGAAGTTAATTTGAAATTGTTGCTCGCTGTATTTTTGCCCACATAACACAAAATGGGGCTGGAAGGGCCTGGGGTTTGATTTCCGTGCTCTGTGCACTGGAATCAGAGATCAAAGACACTCGTCTCACTGAACCCACTACTCTCTCTCTCTCTCTCTCTCTCTCTCTCTCTCTCTCTCTCTCTCACTCCTCATTCTCTCTCCGTTTCTGTGCACATCCAGATTGAACTTTCCTTTCTTTGTGTCTGACATACAAATCCAATGAGACTTGTATGTCTGTATGCTCATTTTATTAACAACCTCATCAATTAATTGTTTACATTTTAATTGAAGTATTTATTTGAATTGTGACATTTCAAATAAATTAGAGAAAAGTTTTTTTTTTTTTTTTGGTGAATTTAATATGTAATATAGTAGATATTATAAAAAAGTAAAATTAATTTATTAATTTATTAATTTATTTATTTACTTGTTTGTTTGCTTGTTTGGTGAATCTTATATCTTATTTACTGTCATTAAACTATATTATTATTATTATTATTATTTTATTTATATATTATGCTTATAAGAATATGCTACTGTCCAAAAGGTTATTTAGTCTCTTATGTGTTCACAAAGGCTGTATGTATTTGATCAAAAAATACAGTAAATAAAACTGTAATACTATGAAAAATCGTTGCAGCTTCAAAGAAATTTAATATATTTTAAAATGCAGTTTATTCCAATTTATGACAAATAAGCATGCTATATTAGTAAATGAATAAGCATTTATTTATTTATTTTATTTCTGGTAAATTAATGTGTAAATAACGTATTTTATAGAAGTAAAATTAAAAGTGCATGCATTTTTGTGCATCTTATTTACTGTAATTAAATTATATTATATTGTGGATAAATTATATATTGCCATTTTGTTAACCATGGTTTTAGATATCTTGGCATCAGTTGTTAAAAAGGTCAACTGCTATTAACCATATCTAGAAATTAGAGCTGTCAATAATTTAGGACTGTGCATTATTTTAGTAATTTGTTTATTTATTTAAAAAAGCAATAAATAATGTATGCATCTTGCATACAATCTTGCCCCCTGAATAAATGAGCGCATCATATAATACATTTGATTAATGTTGACATGTTTCTCTCGTCAAGCGATGAAACTTCAGCAGCTGTGGATGACACAAACTGAGGAAACTGTTTCCTCTGCTGGAGTAACTCTAGCTCGACTAGACACGTGTGGAAGAATATGGCTTATGAAGTCATTGCGGTTGTCTAGACGTGACTAAAACCACATTTGTTTTCAACAGCTTTGACAGACGTGTTTATTTACATGTGGGGACGCCAACGTCCGTGTCAGCATAACGGAGGTGAAAACCTCCACCCACCAGAGAGACAACATACATTTCAACTTGAGTAAGCTGCCAGAAAAACATTTGAGCTGTGTTTTGTGCTCAAACGTGACATATGTAACCAGGACCCAAGCCAAGAGAAGGCATATATTAGATCCTGGAATAAGTATTATTTTCTGAAAACAGACGTTTTGTGTGAGAGAGAGACAGTATGGAGCTATACACCAATTATTCTGACAAAAGGGAAATTCATAAAACCTGGGTGATGAAATAGTTAATTGCCTAGATTCTGTTCTTGTCACGTTTTGAATCCAGCCACGTCAGGTTAATGTGTAATTAGGCGAACATCACAGATGAGCATGGAGCATCACGCAGCAGTTTGGCTCAAGCTTGCTGAAGAATCATCTATATTAAACACTTATATGTGGATGAATCAATGGAAATACATTGCCATTCAAAAGATTAGGATCAGTGAGATTTTTTAAAATTTTTAAAGAAGTCTCGTAAGCTCATCAAGGCTGCATTTATTTAAAAAAAAAAAAAAAAAAAACAGTAACATTAGGAAATATTTTTGGAGTTTAAAATAACTGTTTACTATTTTAATATACTTTAAAATAGAATTTATATTTGTGATGCAACGCTGAATTTTCAGCATCATTACTCCAGTCTTCAGTGTCACATGATCCTTCGGAAATCATTCTAATATGCTGATTTATTAACAATGTTGGAAATAGCTGTGATGCTCAATATTTTTTTGGAACCGGTTGTTCTTTTTTTTAGGATTCTTTGATGAATAAAGTTTAAAAGTTTTAAGTTTCTTTTCTATCAATATGTCTTTATTATAATTTTTTTTCTCTCTCTCTTAATTTAACATATCCATGCTGAATAATAGTATAATTTCTTTCAAAAAATAAATAAATAAATAAATACTGATCCCAAACTTTTGAATGGCGGTGTACATAGGTTGTTTCAGTCCAAAAGCAAAAGACAAATAATTTTTAATTATCCTTTTTTTTTTTCTTTCAGATGACAGTAATGAGAATAAGAATACACTACTGTTCAAAAAAAGTTTTTGAAAGGTGCTTACAAAAGCTGTATGTATTTGATTAAAAATACCATTAAATACATAAAAACATTAAAATTATGAAATATTATTGCAATTTAAAATAACTGTTTTCTATTTAAATATATGTTAAAATGTAATTTATTCCTGTGATGCAAAGCTGAATTTTCAGCATCATTACTCCAGTCTTCATTGTAGTGGTCGACCGGTATTGTTTTTTTTGACAGCCGATATCTTGAAAAGCAGGGTGGCAGATAACCGATAAAAAGCCAATATAATTTTTAAAAACATTTAATTAATATTTTAGAAATTTAAATTATTTTGACAATGGATTTAAAAATAAATGTGTAAAATAAACATACGTATACTTTAGATGACAAACTATTTTCACAAATAAATAAATATTTAATAAAAATATAATTAAAAAGGAAGTAAACACTGTAACCAACCAGGCACTCAATATTCTGGGAAGTTTGTGCGCATTGGGAATCATATTTTTCAAATAAAGCCAGGTTAACACTCATTTTACATACAGCACACAGAGAAAATTACATGAATATGACAGTGGGCAAATGCATAAAGCACAGAATAATTTGAAATCATGAGTTTAAAGTTTAAAGCATTCAATTCACACGGACCGACCGTTACAGAGAACACGCGATCATGCTGGATATAAAAATGCACACTTCACAAGATCTCACAGCTGGATTAGACTAAGTTTGCAAGGTTTGTGAAAAGAAATGTTCATTAGTCATTCAAAGATTTGTTTAAATTATACAATGCGTATTTGCTTAATGCTGACGACAAACGAGAAAGTGTTATAATGTTTGCCTTTCTATCACTACTAATATAAAAGCAATCGTTATAATACTTTTTGAATACATAAATTCCTTTGTTTAACCGTTCTATCTGATTATTAGACAGACTTCTACACAGAACTGTTAATGACGACGGTGAACAAGAGGGAGAATGTGAGCACTGTGTGCTCAGGCGCTGCCGCTCTCAGTGCCGTCAAAATAAAACACATCGGCCAAACAGAAAAACTTATCGGGCCATGCCGAAATGAGAAAAATGCCAAATATCGGCCGATATATCGGCCTTGGCGATATATCGGTCGACCACTACTTCAGTGTCACATGATCCTTCAGAAATCATTCTAATATGCTGATTTGCTGCTCAAGAAACGTTTCTTATTATCATTGTTGCTTCATATTTTTGTGGATACTGTGATACTTTAATGATCAGAACATTTAAAATAACTGCGTTTATTTGAAATAGAAGTATTTTGTAACATTATACATGTAACATTATATATACATCAGTTTAATAAAACCTTGATGATTACTTTTTAAAAATGTTCTTACAAAAATAAATGTTCTTTTGATTGAAATATGACCTGGATCTTTCTTGGCGGTTGTGAGTCTCACCCACATTGAGAGCCGCACTACTATTCTTGCTGAACCGCAGTGTCTCTCATTGAAAACATTAAAGTAATTACGCTTCCAGTGCAGTCAATGTAATCTGCAGTCTATTTGTGACAAATTCATTGCCATGCAGAGTTGAACAGAGCATGATTAAAGACAAGCTAGTGGACCTTAAGATCTCTTCAGGTGGATTCGCTTTGAAATTATGCAGCAATTAACAGCTTTCGGACAGAAAGCGACATCAGGCAGCCGGTCGATGATTGGAAGTTGTTGTTTTGGTGTTTAGCTGTTTTTGTGTCTGAAAAACACACCAGCCTCTGAGGGGAATGTTTAGAACTGACTGCTGATTAAACGAATGCCCAAATGAGTTCAAAGGAATGGAAAATTAAAGCGTAAAGATTTCTGAAGTCTGTTCTGTTTGTTTTCATGTTTTCATCTTTTGATGCTTCTCATTCCTACAGTTGTGTTTGAGCCAGCTAGTTTTCACAGGTTGTTTTTGTAACCCCTTTCAGCTGTTTCATTGTGAAATGAATCATAGAAGAGTTCTGGCTTGTTTGTCCTCACAAGACGAATGAAACATATAACTGAACTCCAGAATGTTAACTGCTATTGCTACATTGCTAGTGCATATTATATATATATATATATATATATATATATATATATATATATATATATATATATATATATATATATTTAAATATTTTATGGGGTTTTTCGCAATATGAGCCAAATGTTTCTTGATGAATTTTGTGAACATGCCTCATATGTAGCTCTTCACGGCCCTGTCGACCTCTTCCTTCTTCCACTTCATCAGCCTCTCCATCTCTCCTTCTGTTCTCCACTGCAGCCGAGAGCTGCCTTTGCATAACTACAGGCCAGGGGTTAAAAAGTGTCGCGAAACCATATTCTGTCTAAAAGCTGAGCTTCAAAGCCAGAGATAATATACAAGTTTCTCAAAGGAGAGATCTTACTTTTGTAGTTGTTTGTTTATGCATTATTTTGTTGCTGTTTCCACCACACATTCAACTCCCTAATGCATTTGTCACGAAACCACATGGAAGGCCTATCTCAGCATTCAGGTTTCAACTCGAGAGCGACTCAGAATAGACTAAGATTAGATTTAGGTTCTTAAACGCACCCTGTATGCTGTTAACTTCAATCGCAGATCTGCAATTACACTATAATTGTGGTAAATTCCTCTCAATATGAATGTGAAATATGGAACATGAAGAAGACATTAATTTGAAGTCGGTGCCCATTAAGGGATAATCGACGTGCAGCTGCCATAATTTCCTCTCTCGATTATGCAGTCTGCTGAATGCGCTCAGCGTCTCTGACTATTACTGCGTCTGGATCAGTTTTTACAGTTTGATGACATGGAAAATTGACATTTGTTTGGCGGGTTTGGTGGAGCAGGGGTTGGCTGCTTGTCTCTGGTGTAAATCCCCGCTGCGGCTGACAGCACTGGTGGTGTTTGTGGACACTGCGCTGATGTTCCAGTGCACACGGACGTCTGTTTGCTAAATTGGGTCAAATTCTGGCAATGTGCCGGAGCTCCTCCTGCAATATTCATTAATGACATTTCAGACTTGCTTTCTAATTGGTTGACACAGTTAATCACTGATCCCTTGTATTGCGAGTTGAGGGTGCCCAGAAAAAAAAAAGATAACAAAAGAGAAGAAGATGGAGTGAATTAGAAACAGCACAAGGCTGTGTGACAAAGCAATTAAACAAATGAGACAATTAATATATATATATATATATATATATATATATATATATATATATATATAAATAAAATAGATCACTGAGACGTTTAGATTCTTTCATCATTCACTGGAGGGAATCTGAAGCAAGGTGTTTTATTCAATCGCATGTGATATTTTAATGTATGCAATGGTGTTCATGCGTTTTTAAAAACTTAAGGTATTTCTAAATGGTCAGTGGAAAAACATTGTAAAAAATGGAAATAATAAGAATAAATAAATGACAATGGTTATTATTATTGTCGCAGTTGTTGTTCTTAATGTTTAAAAATATGCAATATATAATAGTTATATTTTGCTATACACAACATATATAAGTATATACAAAATACAATTATTATTAATATTATTATTATTATTTTAAAAATATTTCCCATTTCCAGTAAATTACTAAATAATATTAACTGATGTTTCACTATTGAGGTTTTGTAAGTCATCATTCTTATTACTGCAAACACTACTGTAATCCAAAAAAATTGCCACAATTTTAAGAGCACAATATAATAATACCAATAATAATAATAACACACACGCATTTATTTTTAATAATAAAAGTCATTATTACATAATGTATTATCATGATACACAATACATGATTACTTGATAATTGAAATAATAAAAATATATTGCATTATGAGTAATGTAATGTAATATAATTTTAATTAGATATGCAAATTTCTGAATAAATTACATCTAACTAGTTACTATGTTTCTCTAGATTGGAAAATTGCCTTTTAGCATTTGAGAATCACATTTATTACTATTCAGCTCTGCTCTGAAGAATGAACGGCATCAAAAGTTAGTGTCAGCATTGGACTGGGAATTGAACTAAGCGTGTTTTAGTCTTCATTGTTCGGCCAGTGTCTTCGCTATCCTGCTGAGCCACTGCTAATGTGAGTGCAAACAATGGCCTCCTTGAGGAAATGGAACGAGTCCTGAGGGGAAGTGGTGTCAGTGGTCAGGGTGATAACCTGGCACCTGGCAATTATTGTCAGCGCTGCTCATTAATCTGAGAGAGTCCTTTACTCGCCTACAAGCAGCTGCCACCGCTGCCTCCCCGTCCTGGAGACGTGGCTCTGGCCCGGCTGCTCATTTGTGCTCGCTGTGCAGCTCAGGGGGGATTGACTGAAGGAATGCTAAATTTGGGCCATTTTTGAATTGGTCTTCTCGGTGTTTCTGAGGCTGGATATGTTGCTGTTATTGTTGTTATTTATTATTTTGTATTTATTAAGCAACACTGGCTGTCTGGTTAAAATGGTTAACAAAAAGATTCAAGAAAAAATAAAAGAACAGTGCCGTTCAAAAGATTGTCTGTAAGATAAATAAATGAACCACTTGTGTTTGTTTTTTTTTTGTGAGAAATTAATACTTTTATTCAGCAAAGATACATTGCATTGTTATAAAGATTTCTTCTACTTTATTTATTTTCTTTTTTTATGCTGTTCTTTTGAACTTTTGAATTTTAATCCCTGAAAAAAAAAAAAATATATATATATATATTGCAATATATTATATATATATTGCATGGTTTTCCCAAAAATGTTAATGATTATAGGAGAAATGTTTCTTGAGCAGCAAATCCGCATATTAGAATGATTTCTGAAGGTTCATTTGACACTGAAGACTGGAGTAATGACTGAAAATTCAGCTTTGCATCACAGCAATAAATTACATTTTACAATATATTCAAAAAAAAAAAAAAACATTTTAAATTGTAAAAGTTTTTCAGAATATTACAGTTTTTACTGTGTTTTAACCAAATAAATGCAGTCTTGGTGAGCCCTAAGAGACTTTAAAAAAACATTTAAAAAAATCTGATAGATTTAAATTAAAATATTTTGAGAAAGAAAAGAATCCCAATATAATTCTGTCAATATTGTCATTTTGGTTCACAATCTGTGTGCTATTTTTAGTCAAACATATGTCAAGGAAAGCATATTTGCAGGAGCTCTGTGATATCCGTCAAAAAGGCGGAGGAGGAAACAAAAAGTGAAAAACCGAGAGCTTGGTTTTCCTTCAGGCTAGACTGTCCCACCAGACGACCCTCTTCCTCCTGATGAACGCCTGCTATCTTTCTCTCTATCAATCTTGCCCGAACGCTGATATATCAGGAAATAAATGAGAGGAGATCTCCACCTCTTCTGTCACTGCCTTAATGTGTGAGATAAGCAGCTCCACATAATTACAATCCTCCAAAATAATTGTAACAAGAGGCTAAACGCTTAGCTGTAGTTTTAATTAGGCCGTGCTTCAAATTAATAATTGCCGTTTAAATCAGAAATCAGGCCCACTGTTGTGGCGGCTGCTTCGTTCTAATAACAGTGGCACTCGTTGGCTGTTTATTACATTATTTCTCTATGGGAGGCTTTCACCGGGGGCTGCGGAGGGGAAGAGGGGCGAGAGGAGGGAGAGAGAGGGATGCAGGCACTCTGTTTGGTTATCTTTCGAATGCAGCAAAGCTCAGCTAAGATTAAATTCATTCGCTTTTCCATGGATATCGCTGTTCATTTCCCCCCTTCGTCGGCAGTGTTAGGAAGAGGTGGAGTATGAAAGAATGGAAGGAGAAAACTGCCAATGCCACATATTCCAAAACGTAATCATGCCACCAACAACATCAGTGTAATAAAGCGCCTGGCCGCTGCTGTTTAACATACGGCGTGTCGACAACATACGGATAAGACTGAATATATGGCCAAGAGAAAATGTTGGTAATGTGTTTATATGAAGTCTGAATATATCACTGGTGTTTTCTCAGAGGAAGGAAGGTGGGCAGCGCCTCCTCTGAAGCATGGGGAGAGAAAATTATCAACTGTACAAAAATCAAGCAAAACAGACATTACGAAAGAGGAGATTAAATCGTGTCTTACTTTAGGGTGTTTTCAGAGATTGCTTTGCGCTTGCTAACTTGCTGCCCTCAGGTCTCCATGATAGTCTGGTAACTCTTTAGTATGAGGGCCAGTTCTCACTATGACTAGTTGCTTATTAGCATGTTTATTATTAACATGTTGGCTGTTTATTAGTACTTATAAAGCACTTATTCTGCATGACCATATTTTACATCGCTAATCCTAGCCAATAGCTAAACTTAACAACTACCTTAACTATTAATAAGCAGACAATAAGAAGTTTATTGTAACAAAAGTTGTAGTTAATGGTTTGCTAATTCAGAAAATTGGACTTTAAAATAAAAGTATATTTAGAACTAGTTGTTATTTGTATTTTCAATTTTAGTAAATTTTTAATCATTTTGTTGTGTGTTTTATCATTTTGTTTGTGTTGTTTTTTAATTACTTTTTTTTTTACTATATTTTAGGTAGTGTTATTTCAGTTTTAATTTGTTATTTTAGTACATCAAGTTGAATGAAAAATGTAAATGAGAAATATTGCTTTAGCAACTATGAGAAATAATACAAGTATAATAGCTCGATGTCACAAATAAGTCAAATAAGGATGCAGTGCGGATCTAAGCACAGCTATTTAGATTTACACAAACTTAAAACTGGACACAGGAAATTAATAACTTAAGGTTACACGCAACAAGAACTGACAATGAACAGAAGAGAACACATTAAATACACTGAAACAAAGCAAGCAAACAGGTGCAGACACTAATCAAATCAATGAGTTACTAAGATAACAAAAATAGTGGCCGGGAAATCAAAACAAAGGAAACTAGAAAAACTAGAACAAAATCAAACAGGACATACTCGTGACACCCTGATTCTTGTCTCTAGATGTATTTTCATGAATGAAACGCCACGCGCTATAAAACTCAGTGTTATTCATAGTTCATTTCATTGATATCTTAAATACAGACTTTAAGTTTTGACAGCCCTGAAAGTATACTCCATCATTAGTTTCATCATGAGGCATTATGGATACTTGCTGTTTTTCCCACTTTGAGGAGAAATCACACTCACAGATACAGTCCATTGTCTTCACACTGTTAAGCGGTCTCACACTGCTGCAGTCATAACTAGGGGTTATTTGCACCTCAGCATTCTTCCTTTCGTTCCTTAATCGTCTATAGCACCCTCTCACTGCCCAGTGCAGCGCTCTGTATTTGGAGGGTAATGCAGTGTCGGGAGACCCAAGTGCCTGGAAGGCTGAGCCACTGACAGCTGTAAATTTGATTTATCGTCCTGTCAGGTGTGCCCAGCGCGCTGACATAAAGATAACTGACATCTTGCTGTCATTAAGGCCTGGGAAGCACCGTCAATCTCACATCGCTGTATTTATTTCCACTTTTCTTTGTCACTTATTTCTTCTTCGACCCCTCAGAAGAAGCACCTGTCACCCCTAGACCAGGCCTCGTTTTTCTCGCACCGTTTCATCTCCCGCCTTCTGGAATAATTTGGTGATGGATTAAACGCCGTGGCTGAATCGCGGAACTCCGAGGTGCGCTTCGGAGGACGGCAAAGGCCGACTGAAGACGGACTGATTCCAGTTCTCTGGTTTCGTTGTGCTATCCATCAACTCCAAGAGCTGGATGACTCTCTGTTGCTCTGGGAAAGGGTCCTATTAGCAGGGGTTGAAGAAATATGTGTTTGAGGTATCTTGGGTCTTAGCAATGTTGACATTAGATGAAAGCAATGATTCTATCAGCAGAAAGTCCAAATATTTTAAATTATAAAATTGAAGGGATGAGTCATGAGTTAGAATAGCAAATCTTGTGTAGCATGTTGAATAGAATTGAGGCACGCATTTGAAATGTTGCCTGTGATCAAAATACTATACAGTAGATACTCGATTATTGTTAATGCTCATAATTACATGGGGATAGTTTTGGCCTAATGGTTAGAGCGTCTGACTTGGAACCCAAAGGTCACAGGTTCGAGTCTCAGTACCAGTAGGGATTTTTTTTTTTTTTTTTTTAATTTTCACCACTGCAGCAAAAAAAAAAAAAGTCTCCCTACTGCTCCTACCATACTTGGCTCCAAATCACGTCACTTTTAATTGTTATGGAACCCTTTGTCATGTTGCTTTTGATTTATTTTGATTTATTTATTTATTTATTTTTATTTTTTTATGACATTGGTGTATTTTTGTATTTTTACTATAGCAACTAATAAGTTTACTTAAAAAAATAAATCACATATCTATATAACAAAATATTACATCAGTAATACAACAGTTTATTATTATTATTATTATTATTATTATTATTATTGCTGTTTCTATATTTATATATGGTCACAATATTTTTGGGATAGAAGATGAGAAGAAGATGCTTTCTTATTTATTTATTTATTTAGAACAAATCTACTTTATTAGTACTATTTAATATTTCACCCTAAACTAAAACCATGTCGATGATAATAATAACAATAATATTAAGATTATTATTGAAGTCATAATGACATATTATCAAATTGTACAACTCTACAAACAGGCACAGAAAACCTGGAGCCTTTTAAACAAATTGCATTTTATTTAATTTTTTTAATCCCAGAAATTGCAATTACATTTTTTTTTTTTTTTTTTGCACAAATTGTGCAGCTTTAGTTAAGGTGGTTAATTTTATCACAATAAAAAAGCAACATAATAGCAATAGCAAAAATCAAAGATGCTTTTGCAAGACAAAAAAAAAAAACATTATGAAATAAAAAAGTGACATTGTGAGATACATAGATATGTTTTGTGATTTTCATGCTTCCAACCATTCAAATCCCTCACCCTAAGTTTGATAGTGAAAGGTGCTGTTAGCATGCTAATTTGTTTTTAGAGAATAGCAGATGTTTTGAAGCATGTCATGTATCCTTCAGTGAGTAAGTGAGTGAACTAACAAACAAATGACCAGACAATCGCTTAAACATCCTCATACATGCACATAATAAGAAAAATGAAAATTCACCATTTCTATCACACCGTTGTTCCTCCTCAGGGACTGATGCTAATGCTACAGCTAGCGGCTGTGGTGTGTGTCTGTTCCTGAGGGAGGTCTGCGTTAACCTGAGGCCATTCTGCATTATGATAATGATAGAACCGAGTCTACGGGTCCTAATCAGCTACTGTCAACCAATAACTCCGGCCCCGGGGCCAACCAGCCACAGCTAGCATCGCACGCTCTTAGCTTAGCACCCTGCATGTTTGTTTCCTCGCTAATAAATGAAGTTGGTTAAACGGTAAGTCATTTACAGACATTAAATAACTCAGAAGAGACCTGGGAGAGGCTTTTGAGGAGCCGCTCAGATTAAGTCATCATTTTAATGAACGTAAAGAAAAATACGAGGCTGGCAGAGTCCCTCAGAGGGCGGTGCTTGGGTTTTCATTTGTGAAATCATTTACTCCACACGATGAATTTGGCATTGTCAACTACCGCAGTATGACATCTGCCTTTGTTTAAAACAAGCTTGAATTTCATGTAACAATCCCCCACACTGATTGCCATATGAGGTCCTTCAAATCTAAATAAACGTTCCCCGAGGCTCCAGCCCTTCTTACAGCATTTCAGTCAGAGCTGCCTCTTCCTGGCAGTCTCCTGTCTGTTCCTGCAAAGCATCTGTGCACCAATCCAGTTACTTTATCTCCTCTGCCATGCTCTCCTCATCTGCTTAGTGTCAGCTCGGGCCTATTAGACAGATAAGGGCTTCCCTTGAATCTCTTACAGGCAGGGTTTTTTGCCGTCGATTTCTCGCATGCCAACTCGAATCATGCTCTTACTCTCTATCGTTCTTTCTCTCTCATTTCCCGCAGTCATTACGAGCAGGACCGCTCGGCGCTGAAGAAGAAGGAGTGGGAGCGAAGGACACAGGAAGTGCAGCAAGATGAAGACTTGTTCTCTACTGGATTTAATCTGTTTGGTGAGCCGTACAAGGTAAGGGTTTTGCCAAAAGGCCCAGTCAGAGCACACACACACATCATCTAACGCAGGGCAGCTAAAGGATGCTGAGTTGCTCTCTTTACATCCAATATTTACTCAACTCCTCTCCCCCCTCGGGTTCAGCTGGAATTGGTTTGAAGGAGTGCTTACGATCAGGGTTATGCAACTTTTTTTTTTTTTTCTTTAGATGCATCAGTAAAATATTACTTTTAGGATTAAAGTTAAGTTGTAATGGGTCAAGTTATATCCAAAACTGGAAAAAAACATTTGAAAAATGACTGTGCTAGATTTTAAAATCAGCATTAAATGGTATTCAATTTTATTGTCATATTCATATTACTAGTTAATATGTTTTGTTTTTATGTTTACATTCATCACAATCCTTCGAGCCTATCGACCAGCTATTCACTGGGATCATGTCCATGCTAACGGTTTATTTACAATCAATGAAAAATAGGTATCCATAGAGTGTTTAAAAGGGAGATATTCAAATGGTTGTTAAATAACAAAATGACACACACACACACATATATATATATATATAATTATAATAAATATATAAAAATATATATTTTCTTTTTTATTTTATTATTTATTTTATTATTTAACAATAAAACATTGGCTACATTAAAAAAAAAATAATAATAATTATAATACCTGTAAAAGATAATCTTGCATATTACAAGTAAATCAGAATATTCAACAATTTTGTTGGCATTACATACACCAAATGGAGCCCGAACTGAATGCAAATTTGCAGTTAATTAAGAATATATATATATATATATATATATATATATATATATATATATATATATATATATATATATATATATTATTTATAACCTCGTGCTTGTTATGAACCAACCAGTTTCCCAGACATGAAGGTGAAAGGTCAAATTCACGCTCATGAGCATCTCAGCATACCCAAATGGTAAGATACAATCTTTGCCATTACCTTTATTACATTAACATAACTGCAGTATTGCAACTGTTAACAAGAAAGGTCATACCTACTGTAAATTACAGTGATTAAATAGTTATCTTGTTATCTTGTTATCAAGTTATCTTGCTTTTGCTTAAAATTGCTTTACGTTCACACGTGGCCCATGTGACATCAGTCGAAAAGGAAAGTTGTTTTTGAGAGTTATTACCCTTTTCAGGATTATGCAAGCAAACAGGAATATTGTACACAGATGATTTGTGGAAAATAAAAAACGCCCTCGAATTTATGTTAAAGAAGTAAACAGGGTCATTGTTGACTTTCAGAACTGTTGATCTACAGTAGGAGAGTAAAACACTTCCGTACATGTCACCACTCAAAGAACATCACTTTAATTGCATCAATAAGTGTCAAGGTCGCCCTTCCAGCCTCAGGTAGCTTATCTGTTTCCTTAGCCAGCTGTTAGCAAGGGCCGAGACAGACCATCTCAGAGAGAGTGAAGAACTGTCATTGCGGCAATCCCGAGGTCCTCAGGGGCCAGAGAGCAGGATCAATTTTCCCTTGTGCCTCTGTATTCAGTCAGTAGGAGAAGAACTGCCTTTGGCGTCATGGAACTGGAAAGCCTGGATGAGGACGATCTTACCATCACTCACCACTTACTCATGCCTTAATTGTTCCATCTGTGTCGTTTCCGCGATACTGCCATGTAAACAGTTATGACGGGATGAGTTGTGACAGATTATAACATTTTACAGCTTTGGTTCTGATCCAGGGCAGCGATTTTCATTCTTGTAATAGAAAGTTTTCACTTGAGCGTGGTTTGAAGATTTCTTCTGGTTTGAGTGGCGGTGTTGCTTATGGTTTGTTCACACCAGACGCGAAGCGAATATACGCATTGCATCACTCTGTAGGACCTCGGTGAACAGTCACACCAATAACTGCAGAATCGGCTACTTCTCCCAAAGGAATTAAAAGAGCCTATTTCCTCCCATCTGCACATTCTGAACTCCATTAATTATTAACTAAAGAGTAACAATGCTCAGTTGTATGTCTGCATTTAATAGAAGTGACAACGTGATTCCGCAACAGAGGACTTTTGTTGGAAAATACCCCCGCAAATCAGAAAACTAATCAGGAGCTGATTATGTGACGTCGACATCATGTGTAAGCTTCCTGTCAGCCTTGTTGTTTTCCGATTAAAAGAGTTGACGACATTAACTCTTTTCACAAGATACAAGGACCCTGTGTATCAAGAAGCATCTCATGATCACAACGTATGGAAACCCCCGCGGCCCCACAGGAATCATTAATAATTAATGGACATCAACACAAAGGATCCATATAGGATCCATCCCATGACTCTGCTTCCTGCTTGGTTGGGAAGTTTTCTACAAACTGAACTTTTCAATAAATGATCTCAAAAGGACAACCATTGAGAAATCTGAAGGTTTAATTATATTCACAAATAATATGTTTTATGTCTTATATATGTTTGACGTGTTCAAATGTAATCGGTGCAACTTTAATCAATGTTTTACTGGTTTTAGCAGATAGTGCTATTAAATGTGTTTAAGATATGGAAAGTTTAGTGTTGAACGAAAGCTCATGTTATTTGCTTAAACTTGGAGCTAATGAAATGTCCAAATTCTGTATTGGGTGCATATTATGATACTTTATAAGGTATTAACCAAAGTTCCACAATGGAGTTCATCTCACATGACGATGTCACAGGATGCTTAATCAATGCACAAAGAGAAACAGTACGGGGCATGTCTAAGTTCTGCAACAGCATCCCATTGGAAGATCGCGTCGTGGGATGGACCAAATCCTCTTGGATAAAACTCCAATGCCTGAACTAATTCAGTGCACGCTTCCTTCTTCGCCATGGCTTGAACTACCTACTCCAACGCTGCTAGCGTTCTTGTCATCCAGAACTCAAAAACACTCCGTTGAAACTTCGTGACTGCCAAGAATCTTCGAAGTCTTGCAAACCGCGAAACTATCCGAAGGAATTCGGAAGCTCTACGTAACCAGGCAACCAACCAATCACCAGGAGGGTTTTCCCAAAAGACGTCATCCAAACGACAGCTCTGCAACCAACCCGAGGCGTGGGGATTCCCTGAGACGAGGCAACAAGCGAATCTCCAACTCCGCTTTTCAGCGCAAATGCAAGTAAAACAAACAAACTTCATTCCTTGCTGAAATAAGTGCAGATTGATCTTAAGCAGTAAAGATAAGACACATCTCTGCTTTTATGATTTTCTTGGTGCGATCTAACGAATAACTTACTCCTGGGACTTCACTCAAATTCCGTTATCATCCTCTTCAGTAACTGTGTGTGTGTATGTACGTGTGTGTGTATGTATGTGTATGTCCATTAGGTTTTAGATCCATGTAATAGAGTAGCTCAATAAATTCTTGTTTCATTTATAAAGAAGTATTGTCTTGTGTGGTGTATTTTAAGATTAAACTTTGCCCAGATCCTATGCTACCTAGCTAGTAGTTTATAAATTATCATTCTGTTTGTATTCTCATTAAGCCATGAAGTAATATAAACAGAATGGAAAGGATATACTGAATTTTACGTTCGCTGGACGAACCGTTGATGAAGTATAAACTAATTAAATTTGGAATCAGTTCAATTAAAGCAATTCGAATCTTTAGATTCGATTCTTCTCAAAATAAATGAGCTAATATTTCCTTACATAAATGGTGGAGAATGCGGGCAAATTTGACCTAAAAATACATAATACCAAGACACTGTGTGTTGTATTTGTTCTATTTTATCCGGAAGAATAGATCAAAGACAGAGAAACAGTTTGTTGTGCTACTGGGTACTTTTATTATGGCATGCCAGTGTGTGAATGAATGAAGCGAACTCGAGTTGTTGTTTGTTGTTTGAACTGCAGTAAAGCATTTGATTGTCCGCAGAGACAAAATAAGTCGCCTAAAGCGCACAAGAAAGAAGCGAGCGTGTTCCTCGTTTTCCTTTCTTTTAAAATAAAGGCCTTCATAGTTCGATTTGTTTGTGCGAGTTCCACATCAAATTCGTCTATGTATCTCCCCGGTTTGAGACATTAATCTAGCTAATTAATGTTCTTTTGCCAGTTAATTCACTAAAACTAGTGAACTTTGGAACGCGGTGCTCAGAGAGAGAGTGTCCGAACGTTGTATTACGGGAGAATTGTGAAATCTTGATCAAGTAGAATTGTGGTTAAATCCATGTGTGTTTTTGTCTGTAGACTAAAACAAGTGCTGAGATCCGCCGAGATCTCAATAACGTATTTTATTAACTACAGTAAATCTGTAGATTAATCTACCACACTCTAACGAGCTGAGATAGTTCAGCGCTAAAAGATAAAAATCCAAATAGTGCTTTGTGGTTGTTAAGTGTGAGATGCGCCGTCATTTCACGTAAAGCACATAAGCCGTGCATAACACCTGCCAGCTTAGGGCAGTATACATCGCCATAGTAACAGCCATAACCCGGAAGTTCCAAGAGACCTTTTCTGGGGTAATTTGAGCTATTTGTACGCAAATAGCCTAGCATGAGCTAAGCTAACTGAAGCTAACACCTTGACATTGAAGCATATGCAAAGCTAGTAGCCTTGAAGGCTAGCAGTTAGCACAGAGCATTTTTGTGGGCTTAAATACAGTGTGTTTGGCAGTGGTTGAAGTGTTGAAGTGACTTTACATCTGTTACATCTGAACTTTAACTCACTCTCACCTTATTCTTTCTCTCTTTTACATTTATTAATCTCTCTCTTCTCCTCTCCTCCCATTGAAAAGAACGCTGACAAATGCAAACTTGATAAACGTTAGCTTGTTTACTCCTATCAGTTGAAACGCTGTTGTTTTGTTAATAATTAATGATGGTTCTCATCCTCATTACTTTAATGACACATTGTGATTAGTTCACCTATAACTGCTCTTATAATTTTAATGACATCAGCAGATATTATTAAGCTAAGTAATTATGGTTTTGAAATTTTGATTTAATCTCATAATTAATTACAGATTTGGAATTTTTATTTAATTTCATGAATTAAGTTCAATTCCTGCTTTCACATAGCAACAATACTTGCTGATAATTGAATTATAATTGCGCTTATAATCTAATGACAACAACATTAGAGATTTTAATCCTTTTAATGCTCAATACTGCTCTGAAATTTTAACTTCTTCTGCAGTTAAGTAGGCTTTGGGCTACCATGTTTCAAGATACTTATTGATTAATTAACCTGAATTGCTCTTAGCAATTTTAAGGATAACATAATTACATTTTAAACAGGAAATACTTTTTCTAAGGTTGAAATTTGAATTTCATTTGCAATTGAAAGTTTTGGTTCTACCTGTTAGGCCTTCTTTTCTCTCGCCGTCAGTTATTTAATTAACTCAACCCAAATTTTCCTAGGTTTTCCCATTTGGCTTAAGCCTGTTAGTGGCAAACCCCCAAAAGAAAATTTAGGGTTTTCCTCAATACTTAGGTTAGTTA